>ML813834.1:8537-40350 GCA_009831015.1 Picea engelmannii | reverse complement strand
GTTAGTTGTGATTGAGTTAGAATAGTTAGGTGTTAAAGGTTATGATGTTAGGAAGTAGGTTCTATAAAGAGTTAGAAATTATTGGAATTACATTAGGGGTTATGGATTATAGTGGTTCTAATATTTAGTGATTATATGGTTAGTGGTTATATAATTTAGATATTAAGTATTAGATGTTATAGGAGTTAGGGGTTAAATGAGTCAAATTTGAGTCCAAAAACCCTCCCATATCGTTAAGGTGTGCGAATAGTCTATCCATGTCAAATTTCAGTGCATACAGAAACAATTTGACTTTTTTTTAGCATTGGCCCAATTCATAGGTCATTGTCAGCCATGTCTAGTCCTAGTACAATGTATTTTCATTGTTCCTTTTAAAATTCATTTCAAAGTACACACATTCCCACATCCAATACTACAAGTGCATATTTTATGGTGTTGATTAAACAATGAACGAAAAAAGAGGGATTTTTCATCACAACTATGACACACATACCTTGTATATACAATGTAAAACATCAAATAAAAATGAATAAAGGTTGATGCAAACTTAAAACTTGTGTCAACCAATTTGTGTACTTTGAAAGAAAAATAGGGTTTATGGTTTACATGATGAATTGGTGATGGAAAAAAGTGGGTTTGTGAGTCAAATTTGAGTCCAGAAACCCTCCCATCTTGTTAAGGCATGTGAATAGTTTATTCATGTCACATTTCAGTGCATACATAAAGAGTTTGAAAAAATTTCAATGTTGGCCCCATTCATAAGTCTTTGTTTCCCATGTCTAGTACTAGTACAATGTATTTTCATTCTTCCTTTTAAAATTCATTCGATAGTACACATGTTCCTGTATCTAGTACTACAAGGACATATTTTTATGGTGTTGCTTAAACAATGAACGCAAAAAGAGGGATTTTTCATCACTGTTCGACAATAGAGGTATTCCAATAGAGGATGAACACCTTCAATAACCGCTCACACAACTAGATCAAAGATCAGCACACCGATGTTTTTATGTGCTAAAACCCCTACAAGGAACCACTTGGAGAAGTTTATTAATACAAAAGAAAAATATTACAGAGATATTTTACAAGAGATTTTCTCACAATCGATCATCTGCAAAGGACCCTACATGCTCTTTAAATAGAGATCATGGACCAATAGGGTGTTAAGCCACAGATCAATTTCCACTAAGATAGAGGAGAATATGAACCATCATATCACTCTATGTTAGGAACATATCCTGACTGTCATATTTCCTAACTACAAATGCATACTAATGCATACTAAAGAAACACACCAAGAAACACAAATTTACCTAATGACACATTAGACCAAGTAGATCTTAACTAACTCCTAAGTGTCTAAATATCCTAACTTCCCTCCTTAAGAAAAAATTGGGATAGGATTGAAGGATTTACAATAGTGACACAATAGAAGAAGGAAGGGGGCATTAGAGCCTATCCCCCCTTAATGACAACTTGATCATGAACTCCTAATATAGATAAAAGTTTGGAAAACTTCACTTTTGTAAGATACTTTTTGAAAATGTCTGCAACTTGATCTTCTGTAGGGAAAAATAGCACTTCAATGACTTGATCTTGAATGATATTTCTGATGAATTTCATGTGTAGATTGATGTGCTTGTTGCACTGATGTTGAATGGGTTCTTTGGAAAGCGTGATGGCACTCTGATTGTCACACCAAAGGCTAGTCAGATGGTGTTTCTAGTATCCAAACTCTGAAAGGAGTTGTTGAAGACACAACAATTTCTTACCTGCATTTACCAATGCTCGGTACTCTTCTTCTGTTCAAGAAAGTGAAATAGTCGGTTGTTTCTTACTGGCCCAAGTGATAGGTCATGAACCAAGGCTGAAAACATAACCTGCAGTAGAATTCCAATCATCAGGTTCATCGGACCAATCTCAATCAATGAACCCAACCAATAAAGGATTCCCCCATGAACTGTAATGTATCCCTAATTGAACTGTACCCCAGACATACTGAAGTTTCCTTTTGGTTTCTTTCCAATGGCTTTCATGGGGTGTTTGCATATATCAGGAAAAAATACCAACAAAAAAGGTAAGATCAGGACAAGTATGAGTCAAGTATAAGAGGCTACCATCTAATTGACAATATAAGGTGGCATCAACTTTGGGAGAAGTACAAGTGGCAGCTAGCTTGAGTCCAAACGGGAAGGGAGAAGGGGTTGGTTTATAATTGGCCATGTGAAAGTGATGAAGAACGTCACAAGCATACTTAGACTGGGAAAGAAAAATTTCTTCATTGGTTTTCAAAACTTGGAGGCCAAGTAAATAGTGCAAAAATCCTAACTCTGTCATTTCAAATTTCTCCTTAAGGATGGTTTTCACATGGTTAATTTTTTTTGATTCACTACCAGTAAGGATAAGGTCATCAACATAAAGGAAAAGTATTATGAGATGGCTTCCTACTTTATTGGTATATACATTAGAATCATAATGGCACCTAGATAACCCAGTTTTAATATGAAAGATGTCCATTTTGGCATACCAAGCTTAGGGAGCTTTCTTAAGACCATAAAGACATTTATTAAGGTGAAAAACAAGGATAGAATCATTCTAGACATAGCCAGGAGGTTGTTCCATGTAGATTTATTCTTGAAAATCTCCATACAAGAAGGCAGATTTGACATCCATCTGATGGACCTACCATTTATGTGAGGAAGCAAGGGAAAGAACAAGGTGGATGGAATTCATTTTGGCTATAGAGGAAAAGGTTTCATTATAGTAAATTCCTTCAACCTGGGAAAATCCTTTGGAAACTAACTGAGCCTTGTGTAGTTCAACACTTCCATCTAATTATAACAAACCCAGCCACCCATAGGTCGGGGTAAGCCACCTTCAATCCCACCCTGGGACTTCTTTCTCTTACCGATACCTTTTTGAATTAATAAGGATGCATAAAATAAAAGTATTTAACCACATGCACAACAATAACCATCAAGCATGCATATTATAATGATGTAATGAACGATAAATAAATACACAACATAATACATTCATATACAGGTAGATAATACCATAATAGAGATAACTTATCTTTATAAAATAATACACCAATTGGCTACAGACCAAGGACATTCCACTTAATCGTAGACGCTACTATTCCCAAAACTAAACAATAGTGTCACCCCCGATACAGGGCTATGAATCCACAAGGATGGTTCCAAAGTGTTACTTGGCTTCCAAAACTAGTCAACACTCAATATCTCACAGGATTTCCCATCACTCGGAATAATCCAAGTACCCAAATCTCTTCTACCTAGCTTGCACCACCCAATAGAATGGACCTCCACCCTTCTCTACCATGTAGTCCCTCGGGCAGTTCTTCTCCTTATTCTGGTCTCCGGCACAACTGGCCTCGAATCTCAATGTTGGAACTCTTAGGACTGACATCTATGAGCAACACTGGACACAGGCCAATGCATCTCAGACATGCAGGCCTCAAGTGATGGCTAGATCACACCAACGACCACTAAAACCAACAATACCATGGCTAATATTCGACATTTCGGTTACATTTCTCAAATCTAGACATGGGTGAGGATGGATCCATGAGTGATGTGTAAGGATGGAATGAATGAATGAGTGAGCAAGTGAATGAAGGAGTGAACGAGCTGTCATCTGGACCCCTCATCAGACCAGAGGTAGGTTTAAGTAATTCATGGGGAATCAAGAACCTCTTGGACTTCCCCATGAATCCCATGTAACTGATCCACCCCCTTAGACCAAAGGGTAATTAAAATAGGAAATAAACATTTATCCCCTCAATTTCGGTCTCTTGTGGAATCATATCCCCCTATAACTCTAGTCCTTGTTCGTCTAGCATCCAACAATGTGCGTATTATTAATAATGATCAAAACATTACATTTCTTGGGCACACTAGACTTTTAATAATTGTTTGGGCACTTTGGCCTCTCAACAATGTAACAATACATTATTTAAAATGGAGGTTTGAAACTCGAGGTGTTACATCCCCTCCCCCTTATTTTGGCATTGTCCTCAGTGCATATACAAAATAGAGATCAAAATCTCAAAATTATTTAAAAATCCATGGGTACTCTACCTGCATGCAATCTTCATGCTCCCTGGTAGAATCTTTGGGACCATAGTAGGTCCACTAAACTTTTACCAGCTCTATAACTCGATTTTGGATCATTTTGACCTTTCTGTCCAATACCTGCATTGATTGGATATGAAAGTCTCCCTCTGTCTCTACCTGAATGAGATGTCAATCAACAACATGGTTAGGATCATGTACATATTTATTTAGTAAAGAGACATGAAATACATTATGCACATTCATGGAAGCAGGCAATGCAAGCATGTATGAAACTGACCCTATTCTCTCCAATATTTCAAATGGACCGCAGAATCTGGCTACGAGTTTTGTACAACTACCCAATTTCAAAGAACTTTTCTTTGGCTTCACTTTTAGAAGCACATGCGCCCCTACTTTAAATTCTCTATTATGCTTGATATTAACCATCTGGTCTTCCATATCCTTGAGCAAATCTAGCCCAAGAACTACTCTGTCTACTGGGTTGTCCCGACTCACTGGAGTATTGCATTTCCTACCGTACAAGGCTTAAAATGGGCTCATTTTCAAACAATATTGATACCCATTATTATATGTAAATTCAACCAAGTGTAAGTAATCTTCCCACTTAGATGAATTATCCATCACATACATTCTCAGCATGTCTTCAATTATTCGGTTGACCCTCTCCATTTGTCCGTCTAAATGGGGATGGTATGATGTGCTAAAAATTATATTTGTACCAAATCCTTTAAAAACTCCCCTCCAGATATTGGAGGTAAACTTTTTATCTTTGTCCAATACAATTTTCCTAGGTATCCCATGCAACCTAGCAATCTCTCTCATGTAAATTTATGCAATATTAGTCGTTGTATGTGTTGTCTTAATAGGCACAAAATGAGCAGCCTTTGTTAATTTGTCAACCACCACCATGATGGAATCATGTTGCTTATTAGTTCTGGGTAATCCTGTGATGAAATCCATGGTGATCACTTCCCATTTCTTCTCTGGAATGGGTAAAGGATGTAGCAACTCTGTTGGATGCCTATGTTAATCTTTCACCTTCTAACATTCCATACATCGAGTGATGTAATCAGCAACATCCTTTTTCATTCTCGGACAAAATAATTGTCTTCTTATTGTTGTAATTGTTTTCTAGTAACCGGGATGTTCAACATAAGGAACATCATGCATTTCCTTCAAGACCAAATTCATCAGTTCTCTGAAACTAGGAACATAGATTATATTCTTATGCATGAGTAATCTATCTTCTTTTATCTCATACTCCTATCTTTTATGATGTACATCTCCTTGCTGTAAGATTTCCTTTACCTATAGGTAATGTTGATCTATAACAAGACCTTCTAAAATTATTCTCTTCAAGTCTGACTAATGCATACTGACAACAGTAGTATGCATGAGATGCATTCTTCTACTAATTGCATCGACAACTTTATTCTCTTTTCCTTTGATATGCTGGATATCGAGGTCATACTCACTTAAAAATTCCAGCCATCTTGTTTGCCTAGCATTCAAGGTTGGTTGTTCAAAATGATATTTCAGGCCAATGTGGCCTGTCCTTAATTCAAATCTCTTCCCCATGAGATAATGCCTCCAAAACCTCAAGGCATGGACAATGGCAGCAAGATCCAAGTCATGTGTGGCATATTTCCTCTCATGCTCCTTAAGCTTTCTGGACTCATAACCAATGACATGTCCATTTTTCATGAGGACTCCCCCAAGTCCTTCCTTACATGCATCTGTACATACCACAAAAATTTCATTTGAGTCATCAATATTTAACATAGGTGCACTAATAAGTAATTCCTTCAACAGATTAAAAGTCTCTTCACACTTAGGTGTCCATTCAAATTTGGTTCCCTTATTTGGCAAAGAAGTGATGGGATGAGCAATCTTAGAGAACCCTACTATGAACCTTCTTTACTAACCAACTAATCCCATGAAATATCTAACTTCTGACACATTTTTGGGTGTTGGCCATCCCATAATGGATTCAATCTTCTCTGGATATACTTCTATTCCATACTATGAAATAATGTGTCCCAAGTAATGGATCTTCTTTTGATAAAAAGAACACTTACTCAACTTAGCATACAACTGATGTTCTCTCAGCACTTGCAATACCAGTCTTAAGTGATGTTCATGCTCCTCTTCAAACTTATAATAGATAAGTATGTCATCCAAGAACACTATGACAAACTTATCCAAATAATTTTTGAATATGCCATTCATTAAGCACATAACGATAGCTGGTGCATTGGTCAGTCCAAATGGAACCACTACAAATTCATAATTCCCATACTTGGTCCTAAAGGCTATCATATGAATGTCTTCTTCCTTGATTCTTACCTGATGGTATCTTGACCTCAGGTCAATATTTGAAAATATATTTTCTCCTCTTAGCTGATCAAAGAGGTCATCAATCCTGGGTATAGAGTACTTGTTCTTTATGGTATACTTGTTCAGTTGTCGAAAGTCAATACACAACCTCAAGGTTCCATCCTTCTTTTTGAGAAAAGTACTAGTGCTCCCTAAGGTGAAACACTTGGACGTATGTACCCTTTCTTCAACAATTCCTCCAATTACATTTGTAATTCTTTTAACTCTCATGTGGTGATTCAATAAGGTTTTTTTGACACCATGGAAGCTCCTGGCACTAAATCAATTGATAAATATATCTCCCTTCTTGGTGGCAACCTTGGTTTTTCTTGGAATAAATCCTCAAATTCCTGTAGTACCACAAAATCTTTAAGGCTTGGCCCCTTTTTATTTTCTGGTTCTTCCACATGAGCTTCATACAATTGACATCCTTTTCTAAAACATATCTTCAGCTGTAAGGCTGAAATATCTCTTATAGAGATGGGTCTTGGAACTCCTTTCACAGTGCTCTGGTTTCCATCTCCATCAAGACATGTAAAGGTCTTGTTATGACAGCCTAGGACAACATGATGCTTTTCTAACCAATCCATTCCAAATAGAATATCATAAGACCCCAATGGTATGATATTTAGATTAGCATTTGTATTCACACCATTAAGAATTATGGAACATCCTCTGACCATATCATGGATTCTCCTTTTGGTTACAGTGGCTAGCTGAACCAAACTTGATTTTCCAAGTTTACTTTTCTCCAAATGTAATCTATTCACTATTTAAGGATCAATGTAACTATCACTTTCTTCTGAGTCAATCAAAATAGAAACATGTTGATTTATGATCTTACCTCCACCTCGATCATATTGTATTGGTATTCTTCTTTTCGATCATCTAAAACTGCATATATTCTTCCCATATCTACGACTGTTGTAGCCTCTTGGATGTTGTGCACAATATTCACTCTGTCCATTCTGTGTGGGCAATCCTTGTACAAGTGATCTTCTTTGCATCCCCAACATTGGATGGGTGGTCTTCCTTTTTTTTCCCAAGGAGTCCTATTTCTTGGATTCACCCTTAGCATATTGATCTTGATGATTTCTATTAGGCTCACTCCTATTGAAGAAAGGTTTGAATCCTTTCCTCGTGTGATTGAGCTTCTCCTTCTTCTTATCCTTCCAAGACTTATGGAGGGAGTCTCTTCCCTCTCCTTGCTCATACATGTATTTAGCCTTCCTGATGGCCTCAGTCAAGGTCTTGGGCTCATCATACCTAATATTTTCCTTATAAAAGGCTGGCAGGCCACTCAAAAACCTTTATATCTTTACCTTTTCATCGTTCATAAACCCAACATATTTTAACAATCCCAAGAATTTATTCTCATGTTCTTCCATGGTCATACTTCCTAGCTTAAGTTCAAAGAACTCTTGCATTTTCTTGTCATAGAAATTATTTGAGAGGTACTCCTTCTGGAAGTACTTCTTGAACTTCTTCCAAGTGATCCTACTCTCATTAATATGTTCAACTTGCTTAATTTGATCCCACCATATTGCAGCTTTTCCGTGTAAATGGTAGGTGGAAATCCTGGCTTCTAAGTTTGATGAATAGTTATCCAACTGAAAATATTTTATGAGGCCAAGTAACCATGCTTCAACATCATCTTCCCTTTCTTTTTCACCATCAAAGGAGGGTGGCTTAAGCTTCCTCATCTGTCCTTGCAAACTGTCCACTTCTTGTCTCCTTCTCTAGTGCCTAACAAGGGACACCTCTGGACTGCTTATGGGATCTTTCAATACATAAAAAAAATTTAGAGTAAGGAGGTGAATGGTGTCTATGATTTTTGTTGTCACTTTTTGAATAACCAACTCCTCCACGATAATCTCTTCTTTCATGAAACTTGCCTTATTCCTCTTGTTTTGAGTTTGATCCCTTCTTTTTTTGCCTTTGCAACACTCAAGAATTTATCTGAATTTTCTCTCTCATCAATCTCTCATTGTATGCCTTGTAGCTATGCACTTCTATTTTCAGGATTCTTACAGTTTCTATTAATGTTTCCTGGTCTCCTTTCCCCTTGCATCCATTGGACTATGTCTCTGCATTACCAACTTTGGTATTTTGGCCTTTGGCCTCCTTATCATGGCTAGAGGATGCCTCGCATTCTTCAATTTCTTCAATACGCATTCTGAGTGGACGTGTTTAAACCCCTTAATTTTTCAAAATGTGCAAGTGACCATTTTGTTAGAATTATGCAAATGATAAAAAAAAAAAATCAAACCATGTTATAGGTTTTTTATTTTTGTTTAATTCATAAAGAACATAGATGTATCAACGTGCACTGTATAACACTTCCATGTTATCCTTCAGCTGATACAGAATTCAATTATGCACATGCGCTTCTTTCAAACCACCTTCCTAGGTGACCACAACTAAACTACGGGCTATATCCTTCCTTATCACCTTTCTATCTCAAAAACAACCAATTCAGCCATTAGCCCTTCTTCCATCATCTCTTCAACTACATGTGACCATGGTCATGACCCTGTTCTTACCTGAAAAAGTGCTTATCCATGGCTTCAGGACATCAGAACTTTAGAACCTTCAACCAGGACCCAATCAACGGTCCTCGTCCTCATTTCTGGACTCCGCACTTCGGTAATTCGATACTTTCAACCTCCTCTTTCCCCCTAAGTAATCCGTACCTGAAGTTCAGAATTAGGTGCCACACGTCCTCCTGAAATCGACGTCTCTACTCCACTTTGGGACTCTGGCCTTCGAAAGTTTCAACTTTCCCCGCTTGCTTCTTCTCTGAACGCTATTACCTAGAGTTAATGATCTGCTGACACATGTCCTCCCGCAGATCAATGACTATGAATCACTTTGACTCTTCAGGATTTCTTGACCCAATGCCAATTGTCACATATTTTACCTCTAGAGTGCCCAGTATTTGGACTGCATGATCTATCACCACGTGGTGAAATACTAGAAAAGGACATGTGGCTCAATCAGGTGGGTGACGTGTGTCACATTCTAACTGACATTTCCATCCTCCAGATTCTCAAAACTTACTAACACTTGGCACACTTCCCATGTGTCCATGTCATCACAGGTGACGTCTGCGAGCCATGTCACCTCAGAAATATGGGGTCCACATCACCTCCAGGTGACGTCATTGTGCCCCACCACTTCGGCTCTTCCGACTTTGGGACTTCTAACTTTTGGAGTTTCCACACTAGCAAACTTCCAATTCTCCCAAACTTCAAATTATCGAACTGGCCAATCTCTCAACATGTGTCTCCCTTATCAGACGGTCTGTATTAACCCTAGAATTGGGACATAGGGAGATAATGTTGCATATATCAATGACTCTTGTTCATTTGAGATCAATGCTCCTCAATTACTTTAGGACTTCGGGCCCTCTATATTTTTGCATCCATCTTTCTTCCAAAGTGGTTACCTGTCGAAGTACAGGATCTCCTGCCACACATCCACCTCGATCAATGGTATGGATATACTTCATCTCTTCGGAACTTCTATGGTTCGAGTACTATAATTTCACATCACTAAATGCGTTTCAATTTGTGGGGGCACACATAAGAGGTTTGGAGTAAACCACCTTTCGCCCCACAATTCTTCTGACCCTGACACATAACCCCTCGGTGAAACCATGGTTTGGATTGCAGGACCGCCTTGTGGAATTAGCGCCTATGCAACTTGGTCTCTTGTAATGCCTCCTGGACATCTATCTCTCCCTCCAATGGGATCTTAGGGTTGTTACTTAGCCTTTTCTTCGCTTTCATCATATGACCCTTTTTCACCTACCCTCTAATCCAATGATACTAGATCTCTCTTGATCCAATAGTGGTGATTGTTCTCGAATTTGAAGGGGATGGTCACGAACCTTCGAACCCTCACAAAGGACCTCTAACATTCTATCTCGTGCATATACTTTGCAATGCCATTCCTCCTAATATTTTAAATTTCATGGTTGGAATTCGATCTCGATCAAGAGACTTTGACCAACAGAACTAACCCATACTAACCCGGTGTTTCAACTAGAATCTCTGATACCAAAATGTAACATACCTATCCACCCACAGGCCAAGGTACACCACCTTCAAGCCCACCCTAGGACTTCTTTCTCTTACCAATACCTTTTTAAATTAATAAGGATTCATAAAAGAAAAGGATTTAACTACATGCACAACAATAACCAGCAAGCATGTATATTCTAATGATGTAATCAACGATAAATAAATACACAACGGAATACATTCATATATAGGTAGATAATACCATAAAAGAGAGAACTTATCTTTATAAAAGAAGACACCAAATGGCTGTAGACCAAGGACGTTCCAGCCAACCATAGATGTTATTGTTCCCAAAACTCAACGGCAGTGTCACCCTCGAACCAGGGCTATGAATCCACAAGGATGGTTCCAGAGTGTTACTTGGATTCCCAAACCATTCAACACTCAAAATATCAGAGGATTTCCCATCACTCACAACAATCCAAGTACCCATATCTCTTATACCCAGCCTGCACCACCCGAGAGAATGGACCTCCACCCTTCTCTGCCATGCAGTCCCTCAGGCAATACTTCTCCTTATTTTGGCCTCCAGTACAACTGGTCCACAATATCGATGTTGTAACTCTCACGACTCATAGTTGTGAACAATGTTGGACACATGCCAACACATCTTAGACATGTATGCCTCAAGTGATGGTTGTATCACACCAGTGACCACTACAACCAACAATACCATGGCTAATCTTCGACAGTTCAATTCCCTTTCTCAAATCCATACGTGGGTGAGGATGGATCCATGAGTGATAGGTGAGGATGGAATGAATGAACAAGTGATAAAGTGAATGAATGAGTGAATGAGATATCATCTGAACCCCTCATCAGAACAGAGGTGGGTTTAAGTAATTTGTGGGGAATCAAGAACCTCCCGGCCTTCCCCAAGAATCCCACGTCACTGATCCACCCCCTTAGACCAAAAGGTAGTTAAAATAGGAAATAAACATTTATCCCCTCATTCCCCCTCTCTTGTGTAATCATAGCCCCCTATAACTCTAGTATGTGTCCATCCAGTAGCCAATGATGTGTGTTTTATTAATAATGATCAAAACATTACATTTCTTGGGCACACTAGCCTTCTAATAATTGTTTGGGCACTCTGGCCTCTGAACAATGTAACAATACATTATTTAATATGGGGGTTTGAAACCCGGGGTATTACACTAATGCATACTTAGTTCTGTATACCCATTTACATCTCAAACGTTTCTTCCTTTTGGAAGAGGTACAAGATCCCAAGTATCATTAGCCATTAAAGAATGATACTCTCCATTCATTGTTGTATCCCAATCTGGATGACCTAAAGCTTCTTCAAATATCTTTGGATCATGAGTCTCTGAAGCTTGAGTCAAAAGAGAAGAGGCTCACTGGAACTGTGAACGTGTTCGACCCTGATCTGAAGGATCATTGACAAGACCACCATTTGCCTCTTGTGTTGAAGGGACCCATCTAGGAAGCATTAGAATTGGTGTTGGTTCAAGTTCAAAGGACTCATATGGAGGAAGGTGAGAAGGCAAAGTTGGATTTTTTTCCTCACAGTCATCATTTGAAGAAGAAACCAGAATAGGAACAGAAGAAGGCACAAATATCGAAGATGGATCGCAGGCCGAAGAAGGCACAATTGTTGAATTAGGCTTGTAGGCCAAGAGATTTTCATCAAATTTAACATCTCTTCTAATAATAATTTCATTACAATGTGGTTGAAGAAGTCTATAACCTTTGACATCTTCATAATAACCAAAAAATACACACTTCTCACTTTTAGGGTGCAATGCTTTCCTTTTCTCATCATGAATGTGAGCCCATGCTATACTTCCAAATACATAGAAGTGACTTACATCTGGTTTAATTTTAGTCCTAGCTTCTTCTGGTGTTATATTTTTCAGAGCCTTTGTGGGAGTACGATTTACTATGTAATTTTCATAGTTGATTGATTTTTCCCAATAATTTAGACTAAATCCCTTAGATTGGATCATTCAATTAGCCATTTATTTTAATGTGCGGTTCTTTCTCTCAGTAACACCATTTTCTTGCGGTTTATATGAAACAATGTGTTAAATTTGGATGCCATGTGTAGTACAATAACTTGTAAAATTATTGTTCACATATTCTCCTCCATTATCTGTTATTAACTTTTGAATTTGATGTCCAAATTTCTTTTCTACAATGGCCTTATAGGCCAAAAGCTTGTCAAAAAATTTGATCTTAAATTTTAAGAAGTAAAACCAAGTACATCTGGAAAAGTCATCAATGAAAGTTAAGAAATACTTTCACCCAGAAAAAGAAGGACAAGAAAGTGGACCACAAAAATCACTCTGAACAAGTTGCAAAGGGCCCAAGGCATGCCAAGAGGCACATTTTTTAAAATTGTCCCGATGATGTTTACCGAGAACACAACCGACACAAACACCATCTCTACTTGAAACAACAAAAATATGAGTCACCATCTATCGAATACATAGTTGCTGAAATGAACGATGGTTTATATGACCAAACCGCTCATGCCAAAATTTGCTCACGTCATCACTATGAGCAACAAAAACTGATGAAAAAGATGATGACCCAAAGTTGACAAACTTGTACAACCTGGTAATATCATCAACAATTCTAGTTGCAAGAACATTCTTAGGATCTTTTAGATCCTTGACTACAACTTGGTGAGGTGAAAAATCTATGGTTTTACCTTCACCTAAATGAGTGATTTGATATATTGATAGAAGGTTAGAATAAAGACTTGGAACACATAATACATCATTGAAATGACCATTATCTACTTGAACTATTACAGATCCTACAACATTAAGAGATATATCACCACCAACAAATATTTTGTTGGTGTTACATTCATTTAGAGCATAAAATATGTATTTATCCTTATCCATATGATACGATGCTCCAGAATCAATAAGCTACTCATCAGAAGATGAAGTAGAAGTTGTATTGAAGGAGAAACTAGAAGTTGAAAGTGCATGTTCATGAGAATAAGAAGCTATAGTGGAGTCAATACTGATGTTGTGCTTCTTCATCGTTGCTTCTAAATCTTCCATCTTCTTGAAACATTTGAACTCATCATGAGCATATTTATCACAAAAGATGGAATGTTTGTCAGTCTTATTATTCTTATATTTTTATCCTTTGTCACCATTAGGGGATGAAACTGTTTAAGAAGGTTTGGGACCCTTATGTTACTTGTTTTTGTAGTGAGGATGTTGCTTCTTTGGATTCTTTGGTTTATCTTTTTGTTGGGAAACAAAGTCTTTGTTGGAGGTACCTGCAATGCTGATCACTCCAAGTTGTAGAAGATTATTTTCCTCTCTAATCGAAGAAGCACAAAAGGACTCAAGAGTGGATTTTTAATAAGCTTTCCCTAGAGCCTCTCTCATGGCATAAAAGGTATATACAAACATAGATTATGCACTACTTGGATTAGAGAGAATAAGATAGATGCAACACTCTTCCTCCATATTTATATGACATTCTTCAAATAAAATTCCGAGTGTTTTAAACTTATATAGATAGTCTCCAATGTAAGAAAAATAACATTGATCTAAAGTCAATACTTTATTTTCTAATTGTTGTTCTCTAATAGTATTATTTTACAAAACACAGTTTCAATCTTTTCCCAGGCTTCATCGAGGTCATCAATTTTTTTAAGGTGGAACCTTAAATTAGGGGAGATGGAAATTCTGATTATTCCACGTGCTTTGTCACTCCTGTTAGCCCATTTGACTTTCTTATCAGCATCAGTGGGTTATTTTTCCTTTCCCAGGGTAATCTGGTACAAGCCTTTACTTATTAATAAATTCTCCATATGAGATTTCCATTGGAAGTAGTTGGTGCTAGTAAGTAAAATATGACTGGAATAATCCATATTAAATATGTGGATAATATGGACTTAAAAATTGAAACTTATGATCTGGGTGGAAAGATCTCGAAAAATTATGCGTTTTTAAAAAAAACGACACTAAAGCTGGACTTCGGGTGTGAAAGTTATGCCCTTTTTAAAAAAATGCATAAACGATAACCAAAGGACCACATGGTGATGTAAGTTGCTTTATGAAGTAACCCAATTTTATAAAAATAAGTGGGGATCACTTTTACAATGAATTTACTTTATAAAAGAAAATCCACATGCAAAATAAATAACTCTAAAATAAAGTATTAAAGCTACTTATAGTGATTCGCATTTATACTTGAAGTGAAATACACTTTACAAAGGAGCATCAATTTAAAAAAAAAAATAGTAACAAAAAGATAGACTTGAACTTAAGAACTCTTACTTAATAAGGAAAGTTTTAACCAAATGGGATAGAAAAACATATTGTATTGTTTAGAAAGAGGATTGGAAGTGTTGTTGTTGTTGTTGTTGTTGATAACCTTGGAGAGCGTGCTAAAAATAAACTATTTTCACGCAAGAAAAGCATTTCTCTTCTCAATGACAACAAGGGTTAGATCTCGGTTACCTTACCCAGAAGATGGACCTTTTCCTGTCTATTTCTAATTTTTCGAGATCATATAGGGCACAAGGTAAAGAGCATACGTAGATCTAAAAGCGTAGAAACCTGAAAACAAATAATATAAAACCAAAATAAAACCAAAATGATACTCTATAAAAATTTAAAAAATGCATATTCATGCTTTATACCTCTGGATCTGACTTAAATGGCCGTATTTTGGGAAAATAGAAACCTTTTCGAGTGAAAATAAAAAAGTTCATGACTAAAACAATCTCTCTATATGCAATGGAACAGTTCTGTCAGTGCATAAATGTACATAAATGACAAAAAATGGAGATGAGGAAACTTGGCTTCACGATCTCGATCTACAATAGGAGCAGGTCTTCAAACAGGATTTGATACCATGTTCGAAAACATAGGTATTCCAATAGAGGATGAACACCTTCAATAACCACTCACAGAACCATATTAAAGATCAACACACTAATATATTAACATGGTAAAACCCCTACGAGGAAACATCCACGGCCCCAACCAACACAACCACTTGTAGCAGTTTATTAATACAAAATAAAAAGATAGAAATATATTTTAGAAGGGAGTTTCTCGCAATTGATCATCAGAAAATGACCCTCCATTCTTTTTAAATAGAGATCATAGACCAATTGATTGTTAATCCATGGGTCAATGGACATTAATATCGAGAAGAATATGAACTTTCCGATCACTCTATGTCGGGAACATATCGTGACCATTGGATTTCCTAAATACAAATGCATACTATTGCATACTAAAGAAACACATTAAGAAACACACTTTTATCTAATGACACATTAGACCAAGTATATCTTAACTAGATGCTAAGTGTCTAAATATCCAAACAATCACAAATATGACACACATACATTGTATATACAGTGTAGAACATGAAAGAAAAATCAAGAAAGGTTGATGCAAACTTAAAACTTCCGTCAACCAATTTGTGTACTTTGAAAGAAAATTAGGCTTTGTGGTTTACATGTTGAATTTATGATGGAAACAAGTGGGTGTGTAAGTCAGATTTTCATCTAGAAACCCTCCCATATCGTTAAGGCATGTGAATAGTCTATCCATGTCAAATTTCAGTGCATACAAAAACAATTCGAAAATACTTCAATGTTGGCCCCATTCACAGGTCACTCTTGCCCATGTCTAGTCCTAGTAAAATGTATTTCAGTTGTTCCTTTCAAAATTCATTCGACAGTACACATGTTCCCACATCTAGTACTGTAAGGACATAATTTTATGGTGTTTATTAAAAAATGAATGAAAAAAGAAGGATTTTTCATCACAACTATGATTCACATACATTGTATATACGATGTAGAACCTAAAAGAAAAATCAAGAAAGGTTGATGCAAACTTAAAACTTGTGTCAACCAATTTGTTTACTTTGAAAGGAAAATAGGTTTTATGGTTTACATGATGAATTCATGATGGAAACAAGTGGGTGTGTGATTCAAATTTGATTCCACAAAACATTCCATATCATTAAGGCATGCAGGTAGTCTATCCATGTCCAATTCTAGTGCATACAGAAACAATTTGAAAAAAATTCAACATTGGCCCCATTCATAGGTCATTGTTGCCCATGTCTAGTCCTAGTACAATGTCTTTTCTTTGTTCCTTTTAAAATTCATTCGACAATACACACTTTCCCGCATCTAGTACTACAAGGGAATATTTTTATGGTGTTGATCAAACAATGAATGAAAAAAGAGGGATTTTTCGTCACAACTATGACACACATACATTGTATATAGAATGTAGAACCTGAAATAAAAATGAAGAAAGGTTGATGCAAAATTAAAACTTGTGTCAACCAAATTGTGTACTTTGAAAGAAAAATAGGTTTTATGGTTTACATGGTGAATTGATGATGGAATTAAGTGGGTGTGAGAGTCAAATTTGAATAAAGAAACCCTCCCATATCGTTAACGCATGCGAATAATATATCCATGTCAAATTTAAGTGAATACATAAATATTTTGAAAGAATTTCAACGTTTGCCCCATTCACAATTCATTATTGCCCATGTCTAGTCCTAGTATAATTCCTTTTCATTATTCATTTTAAAAATCGTTCGACGGTACAAATGTTCCTACATCTAGTACTGCAAGGAAATATGTTTATATTGTTTATTAAACAATGAACGAACAAAAGATGGATTTTTCATCACAACTATGACACACATGCATTTTATATACAATGTAGAACCTAAAATAAGAATGAAGAAGGATGATGCAAACTTAAAATTTGTGTCAACCAATTTGTGCAGTTTGAAAGAAAAATATGGTTTATGGTTTACATGATGAATTGATGATGGAAACAAGTGGGCGTGTGAGTAAAATTTGAGTCCAGAAACCCTACCATATCGTTAAGGCATGTGAATAGTCTATGCATGTCAAATTACAGTGCATGCAAAAACAATTTCAAAAAATTTCAATGTTGGCCCCATTCACAAGTCATTGTTTCCCATCTCTAGTCCTAGTACAATGTCTTTTAGTTGTTCCTTTTAAAACGTGTTCAAAAATACACACATTCACACATATATTACTTCAAGGACACACTTTTATGGTTTTTATTAAATAATGAATGGAAAAAGAGGGGTTTTACATTACAATTTTGACACAGATACATTGCATATACAATGTAGAACCTAAAATAAAAATGAAGAAAGGCTAATGAAAACTTAAAACTTGTGTCAACCTATTTGTGTACTTTGAAAGAAAAATAGATTTTATGGTTTAAATGATGAATTGATCATGGAAACAAGTGGGTGTGTGAGTCAAATGTGAGTCCAGAAACTCTCCCATATCGTCAAGGCATGGAATTTTTTTATCAATTTCAAATTTTAGTGCATATAGAAAAAGTTTGAAAAAATTTCAATGTTGGCCCCATTCACAGGTCACTCTTTCCCATGTCTAGTCCTAGTACAATGTATTTTAACTTTTCCTTTTAAAATGCATTTGACATAACATACGTTCACAAATATAGTACTACAAGGACATATTTTTATGGTGTTGTTTAAACAGTGAATGAAAAAGAGGGATTTTTCATCACAACTATGACACACATACATTGTATATACAATGTAGAACCTGAAAGAAAAATGTATAAAGGTTGATGAAAAATTAAAACTTGTGTGAATGAATTCGTGTACTTTGAAAGAAAAATAGGGTTTATGGTTTACATGATGAATTCATGATGGAAACAAGTGGGTGTGTGAGTCAAATTTGATTCTAGAAACCCTCCCATATCGTTATGGCATGCGAATAGTCTATCCATGTCAAATTT
Organism: Picea engelmannii; assembly: GCA_009831015.1. Lineage (NCBI taxonomy): Eukaryota > Viridiplantae > Streptophyta > Pinopsida > Pinales > Pinaceae > Picea > Picea engelmannii. Next base: position 22,002 of record ML813834.1, on the reverse strand, counting down.
CAGTGCATACAGAAACAATTTGAAAACATTTCAACGTTGGCCCCATTCATAGGTCACTGTTTCCCATGTCTAGTCGTAATAAAATGTATTTTCATTATTCGTTTTAAAATTCGTTTGACAATACACATGTTTCTGCATCAGTATTGCAAGGGCATATTTTTATGGTGTTGATTAAACAATGAATGAAAAAATAGGGATTTCTCATCACAACTATGACACACACACATTGTATATACAATGTAGAACCAGAAAGAAAATTGAAGAGAGACTGATGCAAACTTAAAACTTGTGTCAACTAATTTGTTTACTTTGAAGGAAAAATAGGGTTTATGATTTACATGATGAAATGATGATGGAAACAAGTTGGTGTGTGAGTCAAATTTGAGTCCCGAAACTGTCCCATATCGTTAAGGCATGCAAATATTCGATCCATGTTAAATTCCAATGCATACAGAAACAATTTAAAAAAATTGCAACGTTGGCCCCATTCACAGGTCATTGTTTCCCATGTCTAGTCCTAGTACAATGTCTTTTCATTGTTCCTTTTAAAATTTGTTCGACAGTACACACATTCCCGTATCTAGTACTACAAGGCAATATTTTTATAGTTTTTTCTAAACATTGAATGAAAAAAGGGGGATTTTTCATCACAACTATGACACACATACATTGTATATACAATGTAGAACCTGAAAGAAAAATGAAGAAAGGTTGATATAAAATTAAAACTCGTGTCAACCAATTTGTGTACTTTTAAAGACAAATAGGGTTTATGTTTTACATGATGAATTGATGATGGAAGCAAGTGGGTGTGTGAGTCAAATTTGAGTCCAAAAACCCTCCCATATTGTTAAGGCATGTGAATAGTCTATCGATGTCAATTTTCGGTGCATACATAAACAGTTTGAAAAAATTTCAATGTTGGCCCCATTCACAGGTCATTGTTGGCCATGTCCAGTCCTAGTACGATGTCTTTCATTGTTTATTTTAAAATCTATTTGACAGTACACACGTTCGTGCATCTAGTACTGCAAGGACATATTTTTATGGTGTTGATTAAACAATGAATGGAAAAAGAGGGATTTTTCATTACAACTATGACACAGATACATGGCATATACAATGTAGAACCTGAAATAAAAATGAAGAGAGCTTGATGCAAACTTAAAACTTGTGTCAACCAATTTGTGGTCTTTGAAAGAAAAATAAGGTTTATAGTCTACATGATGAATTGATGATGGAAACAAGTGGGTGTGTGAGTAAACTTTGAGTCAAGAAAACCTCCCATATCTTTAAGGCATGAAAATAGTCTATTGATGTCAAATTTTAGTAGATACAGGAACAATTTGAAAAAAAATCAACGTTGGCCCCATTCATAGGTCACTCTTGCCCATGTCTAGTCCTAGTAAAATGTATTTTTATTGTTACTCTAAAAATTCATTCAACAATACACACGTTCATGCATATAGTACTACAAGGACATTTTTTTGTGTTGTTGATTAAACAATGAACAAAAAAGAGGGATTTTTCATCACAACGAAAAGTTCAAATGAAACAAGGCCGATATCGGATATAATATAGAGTGGGTGTGTGAGTCATATTTGAGTTTGGAAATGCATGTTATTCTTGCCACATAACTCATGGGCCAAAGTCCCATGTTTTCAAATTGTTTCAATGAAGATTCTATATAAATTAAAAACATGTTCATCTAAACTTTGTTGATCCAATACTATGACAACAATGATGACATATACGATCATGATGGTATAAAAATGAATGAGTTTCTCTTGGTTTCAAGAATAATTTATCCTCTACTGGACAAGGCCAACCACATGAAGGTGGAACCTCATATGGCCTCTCCCCTCCCCCACACCACTCTCAATTCCCCAATACCCAATCTATAAAATAGAAGATAATCGAAAGGAAGTTGGTATGATTCATGCATAGAAACTAGAATAAAAAAAAATAATGAAGGTAAATGAAATTATGTGTTTGTCCATGATATTTTTTGTTTACCATGTACGTTAGTATATTGGAAACTATTTTCAGGTTTCACATAATAATTAAACAACATGTAACATAGGATATAAAAACGTCGCATAAAACTTAAAAACATGTAATTTACCCATGACATAAGTAAATTATTTTAAGAGAATAATTCACACAAATTAAACTATATAGTCACATACCTGATCCAACTCAATATCTGTATAATCATCCTTATTGTGTATCTTCTTCTTCATTGAACTCGACATTTGTGTCATTATTTGGTTCAAAAATGGTGTTGAAAGGATAAATGATATCATCATCATCATCGATGTCATTTTCGAGCATATTTTCATCGACATTATCATCAAGAACTTCATTGTCTCCTACACCTGGATCATGATCTTCTTCGTCTTCTTCGTCTGCCGACCCTGTATGATCTTTTGGCTCCGTCTTATCTAACAAATCATATTCTTCTTCGATATCATATTCTTACCCTACATGAGTATACCTAACTACCATTCCTCTTGGATCATATCTAGTAACAAATGACCAATCCTTCTCACCTGGAAAATTTGAGTAAAAGACTTGTTCACATTGGCTTGAAAAAACATAGCGATCATGTCCTCTTTCAACCAATGTTGTTTTAATAATCAAAAATATGTTGGCATGTTGAATAACAGTTCTTTCCTCATCGCGTTCATGTATTTGTAACCTATACCTTTTGATGTCAAACATAACTAATTTGAAGGAATTAAAGTCACACTCAAGTATATCATTCAAATATCCATAGTATTTATTTTCAGTTTCTCAGGGATGTATGCCACTCCTAAAGGAAACATTAGTGACCTGGAATACTACATTTATCCCACTATGTAACATCCTGCTCTGGCGTGCTGAGCAAACTTATTCTTTGAAGACACTTGCTCGCAAGTGATCCGGATTATTATGCTATTAAAACTTTTGATTTTGATTATGAGGCATTATGGGTTGATGACATGTTGTTTTACTGCATTGACATAGACAGGTGCTATTGACTCGGTTTACTGAGTGTGCAGGATTTTGGACCTCAAGGATGCAGAGGCATCGATGGAACCCCTTGGACTCTAGATCGAGTCAGGGAGTGTACCATTGGGATTTGATTGTTTTACTATGATATTAGTGCATTTGATTAGATGATATGATATGGATATGTTCTGACATGATTTTTTGATGATGCAGGCTGACGATAGCTTGCCGACCAAACTAACATGTGGAGTAAAGGGGTCACACATGACTACCAGAGATGTTGAGGGAGAGGTGTGGACAACAGCCTTGCCACAACCTACTAGCACTCCCATCGTGGCTCAAACTGTATGTTAACGTTTACCTAGTTTGAGAGTACCCACGATGACATGAGGGCAGACTGCGATAGTCGCTCACGAAGATCCAAAGGGGCACGGAATAAGGCGAGGGCCTTATTCCTTAGAGGCCCTTAGTCTCCTGCAAGTTCACCCAGCGGAGTATTGACTCCAGGGGTTTTTGATGTCTACCAAGTCAGTTAAGAGGTGAGTGGCACCCTTGGAGCACGTAGTGCATCCTGAAGGGCATGTCACACAAGGGAAATAGATTAAGGGGAGCGGAACCCTTGGAGCACCTAGTGCGTCCTAAAGGGCACGTCGCATTGTTGATGATAGAGGAATGAACCTAGATGGCCTTAGGACGAATAACATGTTAATAAATTTTAAGAGATTTCTAATTTAAACTGAACTAGCAATTTAATAAAAGGGAATGTTATTAAAACCTGTAAGAGAAATTGGGGACACCTAGGAGTGATTCTAGGAGTAACTCTAGGTGGGTGAGGGAAATAAAGATAATTAATTAACTAAAGAAGTTAATTTATGGAGGAAGGAAGGGGATGGGTGACACTTGTATGGGGAGGAATTTTTAGGAAATTAATTATAAAAACTTAGCTAAAAGAGAATTTTTGGAAAACAAGGAACCACAAAACTCTATATAATGAAGGGAGGTGATGGAGGTTGGATCTTCTTCTGTTTGTGTAATGTTACACTACAAAAATATCTACTTGACTGACTTAACTTGTGGGAGTTGGGATACCCAATTCGGTGAGGAGTGGTAGCTTGGCCTTGCAAGGCGAGCTGGGAGCTAGTCGAAATCTCTGGATAGTGAGTGTGTGGCCCCTTTGCAGCTCGAGGGGCTAAGGGGGAAAACGAGTACCCCTAGCATTGGTTGGGAGGTACCGGTGAAGTCTCGATGGTCGGGAAGTGGGAGTTGCACGGAGCGTGAGGGACGTCATTCAGAGCGGGCGATCAGGCAATGGTACGCTCTCTTCATTTTTGTATGGTAGAATGTATTAGGACTTATGCTTCGATCTGCTTATTTAATGGAAAAGTAAAATGATGTTTTTTTTTTTAAATTGGTGACTGAAACTTTCCTTAGCCTAGCTCGATGGTTGTTGACTCCCATGGCCTTCATTTTCCCACATGTCTTGACCACCTTGTTCTGTTGATTGTGACCTTCGTGGTTGTTTAGCCTTCATCTTTAGCTCACCAGTCCTCGCCTGAGCAGTCGGACAGGATCCTGATCTACGGTCGTCGCCTTAGAGTTAAAAGACCTATGGATCTCAATGCCCTGCTTTTATGTGCGAGGATGATGAGTAAAGGACAAACCTATTAGCCAGCTACCCTTGATGTTTGTCTCTGGCTGATTGTGGATTCTGCCATCTGGAAACGACCTCTGTGTGTGGATTATCTGGTGTCCTGGTAGGTTTTCTCTTTGCCTTGACTGATAGAACCCTCAGCAATCATTCCATGACCTTTCCCTTTGGATCCTTGCATTCTCTTACTGTTGTCTGCGTTGTATTGGAGCTATGGCAATGGAAAAACGATTTGATTCTCTATCTGTAATTTTTATTTGTATCTTGGAATGGAAAAACATTTTTGTGTTTTTCTTATCTACATTGTTTGGTATTCTGGTAATGGAAAAAAGTTTTTTTTTATTTGTTATTCTTGTCTGCGTTGTATGGGTATTCTGGCAAGGGAAAAATGATTTGATTCTCTGTCTGCAATTTTTATTTGTATCCTAGAATGGAAAAACATTTTTGTGTTTTTCTTGTCTGCGTTGTTTGGTATTCTGGCAATGGAAAAACGTTTTTTTTTAATTTGTTATTCCTGTTTGCATTGTATGGGTATTCTAGCAAGGGAAAAATGATTTGATTCTCTGTCTACAATTTTTATTTGTATCCTGGAATGGAAAAACCATTTTTGTGTTTTTCTTGTCTGCGTTGTTTGGTATTCTGGCAATGGAAAAAAAAAAATTTTATTTGTTATTCTTGTCTACGTTGTATGGGTATTCTGGCAATGGAAAAACAATTTGATTCTCTGTCTAAAATTTTTATTTGTATCTGGGAATGGAAAAACGTTTTTGTGTTTTTCTTGTCTGTGTTTTTCCCCTTGGTTACTACAGTAATTGCTTATTATTTAATGACAGGAAAAATGAAATCCCCTTCCAGTGTGATGGTACAATAAATTTCTTGTTATTTAATGACAGGAAAAACGAAATCCCTTTCTGGTGTGTCCCTGTACATGGTTTTCCCTTTTAAAATGAGACTATGATAGCTGATTAATTACCCACATTTTTTTTCCATTCAAAACGTGGCTGAGATTGTGGTTAAATGCTCATGAATTGCCATTCAAAACATGTCAGAGATCGTTGTTTAAATGCTCACGTTTTTCCATTCAAAACATGTCTGAGACCATTGTTTAATGCTCACGATTTTACCATTCAAAACATGTCTGAGACTGTTGTTTAATGCTCACGATTTTACCATTCAAAACATGTCTGAGATCGTTGTCTAAATGCTCACATTTTTCCATTCAAAACCTATCTGAGACCATTGTTTAATGCCCATGATTATTGCCTTTAAAAGTTGACTTTGATTTCCATTTAAATACTCACAATTTTTCCTTTATAATGTTGCCGGAGCTTTCTATAATTACCCACAATTTTTCCTTTAGAATGTTGCCAGAGCTTGTTGTAATTACCCATGAATTTTCCTTTATAATGTTGACTGAGCTTGCTGGAATGACAACGAATTTACCAGAACCATTGCTACAGTTAATTGGATTGTTAATTGCAATGTTAAATGCTATATTAATTGCCTTACTAAATGCCAGAACAACCGTTACAGCACTGTGAATGGTCAGCAGATTCCTACTTATTGATTAAATGTCACAGTGAGTTAAATGGTTAAACAGTTATGTAAATTGCATTGTTTTTGTGCTTTAATCGTTATGTTAACCATCATATAAATTGCCTCGCTACTGCTATATTAATTGTTATGTTAATTAACATGATAATCGCCTTGTTAGTGCTATAATACTTGTTATGAAAATAGTTATGCAAACTACCATGTTATTGCTCAATTAATTGATTATGTTAATTATTATGTTAAATGCCTTGTTAACTACTGTAATAAATTTTTATGTAACAGATATGTAACTACCTTGTTGATTTTCTACAACAATGTTATTAGCTGGCAGTTTCCTCCTCAATGATAATAAACAGCTAGTTTGGTTAGTTCAGTCATTATATCTAGACTAATGTTGAGGTTTAACTGTTCATAAGTGCTATAGGTAGCATTCCACTTTAAGAATGTTAATGTTGTTATTCAAGTTTATGGTTAGTTGGATTATAAATATCACCTAATTGGTAACCCAGACTCGCTAAATTTGAGTCATACTTCATGTTAAGTTTGGTGGATAACTCGTTGACTAATGGAATTTAGACTGGTTAACTGATCTATAATTAACGCCAATTTAAGTCATAGATAACGACCTTTTAGCCTTGATTAATGTTGTTGTTCATTTTAATTAATGTTTCTACTTGGTTTTGTAAACATTTAATGTGTTTGGTTTGCTCACTATAAGGGTTCTAGTTACTTGTGTAATTAATTTTGGGTCGTTAGGATGATTGTCCTTAGCTTAGTAGGCTTGGTCTGTTTGTGTCGAGAGAGATGTAGACACCTCCTTGTTCCTTGGAACAGTCGCCATCCTTGAGACCTTAAATGGTCAAAATCGATAGGAACCTAGACTTGAGCATTGCTTATGTGTCCTGGAGGTCCTAACCATTGCAGGGTAGGACGGGTGGGTAGTCATTCTTATTTTTCATCGGTGAATGTCGTACATTGCTTCCAGGTGCTTGATGTGCTTTTATGTTAGGCCGTTATGTTGTTGTTACGTGAGTTTCATGCATTGTGTTATCGTCGTGTTGCGATGTTGAGTATAATGTCATTATTACCTTCCTACATACACAAAAAAAAATTAAGGGTGCTTTTACTGGTTGTACATCATAGGAGCCGTACCAGATGGGGATGTCACACACTGTCATAAGTTTTCCTGGTTTCATCCAACTGTTTGATTTGAAATTTACAACCATTGCACCACATAGCCTTGTGGTGTTTCAACTACAATATGCCAGATATGTAAAAGATGCATTGTCAATTAATAAATTAACAATTTATATGACTTAGAAAGTATATGAAAAATAAAGTACACATGTAGTCACATTAATATAATATAAAATAACTGAATAAAATGGGTGAATTTGCTTGCCTGTCCATCTTTCAAACTATATGCTAAATCAAATTCCCTTTGCGTAACATTGGCATCTCTATAACAACGAGCTTCTCTAACTAATTTAGACAGTCGTTTCCATGATAACCTACCACCGTGATGTTGTTTACATATTTCAATCCATACATTTATCCAGTCAAGATTGTTTGCAATGTATAAATGTAGTGCATCCCAATCTTGAGCAACTGAATCAAAAAATTGTAATTCAACAATATTAAATATTAGTTATAACGAGGGTAGATATTAATAATTTATGAAATAAAATATATTAATATATTAATGAGTATGATCATATACAAAAGAAATGAAAATTTATATGTATTAATATAAATATCCACAATTATTAATATATTACCTCTCCTTTTTTTCATTCTACCTTTCCCCAACAGGTGCTCCTGATCTTCAATTTTTTTAATGGAGTTCACATCCTGAATGCGATCCACTGCATGCATAGTTGGCGTTGCTAATATAGGAAGATATTGACTAATATACACCATGGATTGATATACCATATATCCCCCACCAAAGAACCCTCATGAAATGCTCTTTTTCTAACCAAATCCTTCAATGATTTCAAGTGCCTCTCCACCATCCACATTGACCTTGTGTGTATAGGTCCACACATTTCAATCTCCTCAACTTGGTGTATGAGGTAGTGTTCTTGTGCATTGAAATTTTTTGGAGGTATATACTTTTTCATTTCACACATTAGCTGAGAAATTTCTCTCTTCCAATACTTTATATCATCTTCATGTATCTCTTTAAATGACAACCATCTACATGAGATGATAACACAAGAAAATAACATGTTTCAACATAACATAATATATATTAAATTACAAGTAAAACACATGTCATAATTAAGTACAAAAACAAATTGAAAGAACATTTTGCATATAAATAACAACTACCTACCTCATGCATTTTCCAACATCATATATAACTTGTTTGACATTGTTGTCAAAGTCATTTGGGAGAGATGGTGATAGAACATACTATAACAAAAACAATGAATCGGTATTTGTTTCAACCAAAGTAGAAAAAAGAATTAAAAAACTTAAAAGATGTATAAGGCCAATATATAAATATGTATGCCAAAATTATTACCTTAATGAAGGTATGCCAATCATGTGTTTTTACCCCACCAAGTTCACCTTTCTTTGTTAAGATATTATTTATGTTTGAAGCAAAACCCATGGGAAATTTAATTCTTTGAATGACCTTTTATACATAGTTGCTTTGTTGCTATGTTAATAACCATGGAATTTTATTTGAGTCTCCATATCTATTTGATCGTATCACACTTTGCATTGCATGATTGGATTCATGAATGTGAGTACAAATTTTGACATTTTTTTCTTTATCCCTCCTACCATCTATGATTTTACATAATGTTTTTGTCACATTCTTCTCAATATGCATTGTATAAAACAAATGAGCTATTTTTATCTCCTCATAGTAGGGTAACCTCATGAATTGAGTGGGATAACATTCCATTCTTCGTGGTAGCCTAGTATTAATACTTTCATGATGGCAACCTTCATGAAGCATAAAAGAAATCACAACAATAATGATCAAATACTGTAAAATAAATTCAATGATAAAATAAAAATTCAAAACATTACGTATACGATACATAAAGAAATTGCATACCTTCACGATTTCTATTATATTCTAGCCTCCATAGCTGAGGTGTCATTCTTTGTGGTTTTAAACCAGACTCTTCTTTCCCATTGAAAAGATGTTTATCAGTAGTACGATACCTATGGTTCTTAGGAAGGAGGTGCTTATACTCATCAAACAACACCTTTACTAAACTTTTGGAATGAAGATACTTCATCTTAGGACCACAAATTGGACATGAAAATTTACCCTTTGTTTGAAGACCTGCAACAAATGGATTAATGTCAATTATACGATGAGATTATTTAAAAATTAAACATGCAACATGATATCTTTAAAAAAAAATTAGTATATTTAAAGAGAAATATAATGCTACATACCAAAAAAATGTGTTAGTCCCGAGGCATCATGAATTGTCCATAAAAGTATTCTATGGAATTTAAATTTCTTCTCCCCGTTTGGTTTACAAATGTCATACATAGTGATGCGAGCCCATAAATTTAGTAGCTCGTCGATAAGAGGCTCAATATATAAATTCTTTTATTTAACTGGGTACTTACCTAATTTTTTGAAATTAAACATAATTACTATAACGATGATATGTATATATAAGTAAATAAATAAACAAACGATATTATGCAAAAAAAGAAAAAAATGAAAATGTTGCATTTAAAAGATTAATGTAAACAAATACATGGAACAATCATTGTCAACATTATGTTCTCCCTCTTTATTGATATCCAAGGAGGAATGCTATTTTTGATAAAAAAAAATAGGCCACATTGAGAAAATACACATAAGCTTTCCGAATGTATTAACATCGTCAGCTGCCAATGAAATCCTAACATTACGAGGTTCATCTATTAAATCTTCTCATTTTTCCTCAATTTACCTAAAGGCATAACAATGACAGGCATTAGAAGAACACCATATCCACTCTTGTTATGTGCACGGTAATCCATAAATTGTGCTATTCTTTCACACCTGAACAATCACTTCAAACGTGGAATTATGGGAATATGACGAAGAAACTTTTGAGGCACCCTTTTTGTTGCTTGATTTGTTTGATATATATTGATAAGACATTGCAGGAATTTTGTTTTCAAAGCATGTTGTCCATAATATATAATATGATCATTAGGACATGCATCTATAGTTTGATAATCCATTCTAATTTCTTTCATGATGGCATGCAAATATCAATATGTGTGAGGTAAAATATTTGACAATGGTAACACAAATTCACCTAACAATATACAACATAACAAATAACTAGTTAATGTAAAGAATATTAATCGTAAAAATTGCATTCTTATTTTACACCTTAATTAACACTAAAAAAAATAGAACCTCTGAAGCCTAAAGCTCTGGAGCACCGAAGTTTCCATTTTCAAATTTTTAATCCCCAAGTTTTGTCCTGACGTTGCGTGAAGGATTCGTTGGAGTAAGGAGACCCTCATGAACCCAAATTTTCACGTAGGTAAGGAAGAAAAGGCTTGTGGTAAAGGATTTTAAGGGTTTTGTAGGGACCCAAGATCCCCTTCGACTCCTATGTAAATCAATCCTAGACCGGGAGGTCGCACGAGCCCCCATAGGAGGGGAGGGTGTTTGTATCAAGTGTTATCATAGCAGGAATAAGATCTATGGAAAAGAAATTTTGGAATCATGCCACCAAGGAGACGTAGGGACAGACCTGTGGTCAATGAAACCATGGTGGATGGAATGAGACAACTTCGTGCAAGATTGGATACCATGGAAACCGCACAAATGAGAGCACCAGAGATTGTTGATGTTAATGAAGTTGAAAATGAATATATAAGAGCAGAAGAAGAAGTTGTAGGAGAACAAGCAGTAGAGGAGCGATTGCTAAAATTTGTTGTCAAGATGGGAGCCAGAGAAAAAATGGAAGTCCCAATGTATGAAGGTAATTTTAATGTGGAATAATTGCTTGACTCGATAAGTGCTTTATACAATTACTTTGACTATGATGAGATTCATGATCAGAAGAAAGTAAAGCATGCGGTGACCAAATTGAAGCAACATGCAACTTTAGGGTGGGACGAGTTGCAAGCTGACAGAAGGAGGAAAGGTAAGACTAATATTAAGAGTTGGGATAGAATGGTATCCAATCTCAAGGATAAATTCATACCAATGGATTATGAGTTGAATATGTTCAAAAAGTTATAGAATCTTAGAAAGAAAGGTTTTTCGGTGAAGGAATATATTGAAGATTTTTATAAGTTGAATATAAGAGTAGGACATAGGGAGAATGATGAAGAGAAAGTTGCTAGGTATATAAATGGAATGAGGTATGAAATCCAAGATGAGATTAGTATGATGATGATGAATATAGTATAATATGCTTATCAAGTATCCATGAAGGTAGAAGAAAAATTGGCAAGAAAGTAGACTCAGAGGAACAGGGGAAAGAATCGTGATAGAGGAGAAGGAACCACCAGAGAGAAGTTCCAAGAATTAAGGGAAGAAGATGGATTATTTAACTGTCAGAGAGAGAGAGGAGGAATTTATGGAGGAGGATACCCTAGAGGAAGAAATAATTTTCCCAAAGGTAGGAGGAGAAGTGAAGTGTTATGCTGGTGGGAAAACATGGCACATGTCTTGGGAATGTCATGAAAAGAAGAATGTGGGAGTTAAAGAAGCTCACATTCCTGAGGCACATGAGAGGAATGTGGAGACAGAGATGAAGGAATAACCAGTTGAAGAAGGAATATCCCTCATGATGAGGAAAACTCTCGTAAATCCAGAAAAAGAGGTATGAGAACCAGTTAAGAGAAACAGTTTGTTCAAAACTGCATGAAAAACTAGAGATGGGGTATGCAAGGTGATCATAGACAGTGGGAGTACTGACAATTTGGTATCCACAAAGATTGTGGAAAAGTTAAATTTGGAGACGAAAGGACATCTGAGTCTGTACAGGGTGTCATGGTTGCAGAAAGGACATTAAGTCATGGTAAGTAGACAATGTAAAGTTGATTTTAAAATAGGTGGTTATAGGGATGAAGTTTTATGTGATGTCATACCTATGGATGTTTGGCATGTTCTATTGGGGAGACTGTGGAAATATGATAGGAATTTCATACATGGTGTGAGGAAGAATACTTATGCCCTTGAGAAAAATGGGTAACAGCATATGTTGTTGCCAATAGAAGTTAAGGGAGTCAAAGAGGAGGCTAGTCCTCACATACTTCTCATGATTGGGAAGGAACTCCTGAAGGAAGAAGAAGATCCCAAGTCCTGTAGTATGAGGATATGAGAGATCGACATATCTCTTGGAATTAATTTAGCAGGTGCTTATACTTTTGAGGAAATGATGCAGGAGGCATCTAGGGAAGAGCCAAAGGGGCCAAATGTTTTTAAAACTAACAGTTTTTGTGTGATGGAAGGTGCAATAGAAGGGTGTCCATTGGAGACTGTCAAAGAAAAGGAGAGTGGAAAGAAGCCAAGTTTTGTTCCAAATTTAAAGAAAGAAGAGTAGGTCCACATAGTTGTAAGCTAAGAAAATATTCAAGAGGAGCACTCAAGTTCTACACTCACTCAGTGGGAGAAGGAGTTGGAGATGTTGGAGTATTGGTTGAACCATACAAAGATAGAGGAGGACTACTAAACAGATGTTCTCATGAATAGTAGAAAAGGAAACCTTAAGGAAGGTAAAAGTCCTGAAGAAATGAAGAATAAGGAGAATGAACTAGACGATAACAACAACAACCTAAAACAAAATAATTTCCAGGAGAGCAAGAGAGAGTTGCAAAAAAAATCCAAACAAGGGATAGGATGGACAAGGAAATTATGGAGTTGAGAGCATTGGTAGAAAGATCATCCAAGGAGACAAGAGAGGACCACATTGGTAAGTTCAATAAATCTGTGAAACATATGATTTGGATACCGGGAGAAAATCCTACAAAAGCGAGAGAATGACAACAAGAACAATAGCATAAAGGCAGAGGAGCAAATGAACAACTTCAAGTCAAAGTTTGGGACCGTGGAGGATATAAAAAATAGCAACAGAGCCATGAGCACAAGATCATGATCTTTTTTATCAGAGGAGTATGATGTAGGAGCATGTTAAGCCCTAATATTGGCTCATTACCCCTTAATTGGGGCATATTAGATTAGTAATGTTATTTTATTTATGTCGACTTTAGGCCATTAGTTGTAATTTAGATTAGTAATGTTATTTTATTTATGTCGGATTTAGGCCATTA
>ML813833.1:166155-201979 GCA_009831015.1 Picea engelmannii | reverse complement strand
GCCATGGGATGAAAGAGTGTGTCACCTTTGTGACACTAAGAAGGTTGAAGATGAAAAACACTTTCTCTTAGATTGTCCAGCCTATACCCATATTAGATCTCATTTTCAACATATTTGTCACACTACCAACCTTCCTAACCTCTTAAATCAACAAAAGTATGGTGATCTTGGAAAGCTTCTCTTAATGATTTTTGAGAACAGAAAGAAAATTCTAAAGAATCACATGTGATCACTTACCCTCTTAAGGTATGATAGACCAATTTGGTCTTAGTGGACGTTAATCATCATCATCATCATCATCATATTATATATTATTATTTGAACTATTTTTTTTCTTTTCCTTAGAAAAAAGCGTAATTTTATTCCTTATAAGAGACAAAATTAAATTTTGTAGGTGCTTCCAGAGCACAACACACCAAAAAGTGTGTATAGGAACTAGAAAGGTACTTGGCTATTGAAAGCCCTCTTTCCATGACTACCAAAGAAAAATACAAAATCACACCCAAGACTAGGTGTATATATCCTATCTGCATAAAATGTGTCCTTTATATACAAGTATAAGACCACCACTTTTGTGTTTACTGTCTGCCCTCAGTTGAAGTTCAATGTATCTTCATAATGTCCCACTAACATAAACTTTATACATTATGCTATGCATATAAAAGAAAATGATTTTTTTTTCAAGAAAGGCCAGTCTAGTGAAGTGTGGCGCTTGAACAAAATTTTTTCAAGAATTTTTTTATCTGTCATATATTCTTTAAACCTGCAGGTGTTCTTGATCTTCTATAAATGGCCTATGATAGAAGGCATTTGTGTCTTCCCCTATTGATTCAATGATATTCCATTGTCCTTGCGAGAGCTGCAATCCTTCTTTGGAAAAAGAATTTGCTACCAAGTTCCTGTCCATGTATACATGAGATATAACCACAGTATCAAATATGTCCAATAGTTTAAATATTTCCTTCAGAATAGGACTGATAAAAATATTGTGACAGGTTTGATGTTTTCTTGTCCAATTAATAACATTCGTAGAGTCCCCATAAATTTGGATTTGTTGTAATCCTTTTTCTCTGGAGAAGAGAAGTAATAAATTCTGAGACATGAGTTCCACATAATTGTTTGTCCCCCTTCCTAGTCTTGTTTTTAAATGAAAACTATGGTTGTCTGATAAGTGTAGAACAAATCCTCCTCCACAAATAGAGTTATGAGCGGCTCCATCAAAAAACGCCCAAGGTTTTGATGAATCTATAACCTCTTGTTGCCTTATCTATAACGCTGGTGCATCTTTGGACTGGGGGAATGTGATATAATTGATAGACTTTGTGCTACGGTTATTTCTGGGATTGAGGCTTTTCCCTTGAAGATTTCTGCATTCCTTGCTACCTAGATTCCCCAACTTAAAAGGAGTGGAGAGATTTTATCTCCTTATTTCTTGGGTCACCTGTCCAGTTCTTCCAAGCCATCTCTAGAGAATCTCCAATCCAAGTGCAATTCTGCTTGAGACTATTGGACGTTTTTGTCCATACTTTCATTGTGAAGGGGCAAGAGATGAGGATATGGAAGGTAGATTCATTTGCACTTTTACAAAGAGAGCATCTCCACGGACCTTCTATTTGACACTTATTCAAGATTTCCCATGTTGGGATTTGATTGTTCAAAGCTGCCCACACAAAGATTTTTTCTTTTTGAGGGCATTTTAGCTTCCAAAGTCCCTTCCACCACTAGTTGGGATTTTTTTGTAGGGGGTGTATATTCAGAGCTATGTAACCCGCTTTTGGAGTATAGAGGCCTATGGGATATTTTTTCCATACTAATTCATCTTCCTTATCAGTAAGTCTAATGTGTCCTATTCTGAGTGCTACAATATATGTTATCATTAGATCTGCATGAATCCCATTTAGTCCTATCATAGTATCATTTTTACATCCTTGATTCCATAAATTTTTTGAGAGAGGATCAACTAGTTGTGAGAGGTAGAATATACCTTGCCTATGAATCTCTTCAATTAGGTCTTCTGGAAGAATATGGGAATTTCCACACCCTGGCCATGGATCAACACTAAGTCGAAGATGATTTCCTTTACCCACCCTCCAAGAAAGACTATCCTCGACCACTGAGAACGAGGAGATCATTTCTTTCCAAATAATCAATCCATTTGTTGCATATTTGTTTGGGTTTCTGATCTAGTCTTCAATTGAAGCTGGGGAGATATATTTTTGTGAGACTACAAGAGACCATAGACTAGATACATAAATGAGCCTCCAACAAGATTTTGCTACAAGGGCCTTTGAAAACAAAAAGATTTTTTTGAGCCCCCAACCTCCTAGTGCTTTTGGCATTGTTATATTTTCCCATTTTTCCCATGGCTGAGTATAATTTTCTCCAGTCCTAGACCAGATAAACCAAGCACATATCCTTCTGATTTTTTCTAGCACTCCTTTTTGGATCCATGCTAGAGACATCCAATAAACTGGTATGACTTCCAACACAGATTTGGTCAGAGTGAGTCTACCTGTTATAGATAATCATCTAAAGCTCCATCCGTTTAATCTTTTCTTTAATTTTTCTATCAACCATTTCCAATCTTATTTCCTGTAACTGTTCATTTTTAACTGAAAACCCAAGTATTTTAATCCTTCTGAAATATCCTGAAGAGTGAAAGGAAAAAAACTATGATATACTTTTGTTTCCTCATCATCCATTTCAAATATAGTGATAGTTTATTTCTGATAATTTATGATCATCCCCATGGACATTCGGAACAACGATAGGATGTCAGCCAGAGTTTCTGCATCTCCAACTCTCCCATTGCAAAAAATAAGAACATCATCCACAAATAAGAGATGAGTGATCCTCATCCTTGGTGCAACTAGTATTCCTTGAAAATTTCTCATCCTGGCTGCTGAATCAATAGAATTACTCAGACCCTTGACCACCAGAAGGAAAAGTAAGGGGGATAGTGGACAACCTTGGCGCAAACCCCTTTCTGATTTGAATAAGGTGGAGGCTGCCCCATTGATGAGAGTTGCAAAGGAGACCAAGGATAAGAGCGCCATCACCCATTTTATAAATGGGACTTGAAAGCTGAGGTGGGTAAGAAGAAGACGTATATATGCCCAGTTCACTCTATCATATGATTTTGATAGAACGATCTTTAGGATTTCTCTTTTTTATCTTGAAGTATTTAGACTATGAAGGCCTTCTTGTGCTACCCCTATTGCCTCATGTATTTGTCACCCTTCTAAAAAACCAAACTGTTCCTTAGATATAGCCTTTGATAGAAAAGTCTTTAGTCCCCGGGCTATGATTTTGGAAATAATTTGTAGATACAATTACACAATGAGATTGGCCTGAAATAATCAAAGGTTTTCATATCATTTACCTTTGGGATAAGGGAGATAAAAGTAGCATTGAAGGGTCCATGGATTCTACCATTGATATGGGAATCCTCAATAACTTTTAACAGATTTGTGCCGATCAGATCAAGAAACACCCTGAAGAATTCTATTGTCCATTCATTTGGTCTATGGATTTTGTCTTTCTGAAAGATTTGAAGAATTTCTTTAACCTCTTCTTCTACGATTTCAACAAATAAATCTTGATTCCCTTGTTCATTGACAAATCTTGGGAGATATAATGCCACCTTTATGATTTCTGCGATATTTACATTCTTGTCCACTTTGAATAAAGTCTGAAAGTGATTTTTGCCCATATTTTCTAGACCTTTAAAGGATGTAATGGATCTGCCATCCCGATCCTTTAAGCTCCATATGGTGTTTTCTGCTTTCCTCCCTTTTGCATAGGATTGATTTTTTTTTTGTATTTTCGTCTCCATTTTCTAACCAAATAGCTTTGCTTTTTAGTCTCCATGTTTCCTCTTGTTCCGCCAACAGTATTCTATGTCTTGCTTCCATGATTTTCAAATTTTCATGAGCCAGATCTGTCAGGAACTCTGCCTCTAGATCTTCTTGAATGAGCCTCAGTTGTTCCTCAATATTTTGAAGCTCCTATTCCTCTGTTTTATGTTTTACTTTTTCCCAAGGGATAGCCAGTTTTTTAATTCTTTTGAGATTTGATGCAAATTGAATACCTACCAGAATGTCCTCTATATCCCTTATGTTGGTCCAATTTGACTTGACCAACTGTTGAAAAATTTCATCTTTCAACCAAGAGGAGTTGAATTTAAAGGGGGTTGTTGGATTTTGAGGGCCACCTTCCATTTCAAACCAAACTGGTGAATGGTCTTATTCACCTCTACTTCCAATCCATTGACGAAATTGTAAAAGAAGCATCACCAAGGGTTTAGAAATAAAAAAATGATCCAATATTTTTGCTACACGAGCCTCGCCTACCCTCATATTCCTCCAAGTGGGTAACAGTTTTAGGGGAGCTATATCAATAAGTCCATTAGAGGCTAGGAGATGGCTACAGAAGCCTGCTTGATTTTCTGGGTGGGTCGAGGGGCCCCAACTTTTAGCTTCCCCCAAGGAGAAATTTAGATCTCCCCCCATAATAAGTAAGTCATTTTTCAAAAGATCTTTACCAAGCAAGTTTACCCAAAAATTGCTCCAATCTGTATTAGGCCCATATACATTAATTATTCTGAGCTCCTTTCCAATCCCTTCCACCATAAAATCTCCTCCTAAGACTGAGTCAAAATACCAAGAGTTTAAAATTTTGATGTTTTAGGATCTCCATCCAATGACTAAACCCCCCGATCTACCACTGGCATCCAAGCCCACAAAAGACCACCTTGGGAAGAGGGTGGAGAGAAGTTTAGTAACCACCTCTTCGTTTGCTAGAGTTTCTTGTAACAATACAAAATCTGGTTGGTTTTCTAGAACCAACCTCTTTAGTGCATTTGTTTTTGGGAACTTGCCAAAACCTTGCAATTGAAGGTAAGGAGTTTCATGGGGGAATCCATACCAAGTTTTTTGCTGCTCTAAGTGCCCCAACAATTGAATTTTGTCATCCGGAGGCAATTTCGACCAGAGCTCTGGATTGTGCCTTGTAGAGATGAGAGTTTCTACCTCGTCCCTTTTTTGTTTTTTGTATCTCAAGATTTGGACCCAACCCTCTATGATCTGAGTTGGGAATAGAGACAATTATGTTGTGGAGTTGAAAACGAATGATTGAGTCGTCAGACTCCTCGTAGGAGGAATCCTCAGGTGGCTGGAAAACTTGGGATCCAGGCGGGGAGACTGGGTTATTAACAGTAATGGGCGTAGATGGGGAAGGAAAATTCATGGGTTTGTGGGAAGGGATTAATGCCGAAATGATTGAGGAGGGAAGGATCTGGGGGGAACGACCACCATCCAAACAAGTAAAATTGAAATCTTTAAAAAGACCATTTACTAAGTGGGAAATAGTAAGATGTATACCCAAAAGGGTGTCGATCAGAAATTGAGGAATGGCCTCCGAACATGATTTTGATGCCAACACATCTCTCCTAGTTGGGACTAACGCCAAAGAGTCACCTTCTTGTGTAGTCAATGCCTCCTCTTCCACTATCCGTGGAGTTGTTGTATCACTTGGAATAGTGCCCCCCATGGATGACCCCAAAGAGGGAGAGATGGCACCCAAAGTGGTCGGAAGCCCTTCATCCACTCTATTCTCTGAAGTGGGCTGAGTATTTTTGCGCTCCTTCATAGCGGATTTACAATCCTTTACAATGTGACCATACTCGTGGAACCTCTTGCAATGGAAAGGAACTCCTTCATAATCTAGGATTTGAACCTTAGTCCTCCCCAAATCTGTCAAATTTAGAAATTCTTTTAACCCTTCTCTGATGTTTAATAACACTAGGATCCTTGCTACTGACATCTCCCCTGAATCTATGAAGCCCATGTTGATGTTTAGACAACATCGGGAAAACATTCTCTAAAGATAATAATTAATAATATGATTATTATTAATTATTAAATATCATATATAATAAGTAAATGATAATAATAAATAGTTATTGATTATTCAAGGGACGCATCCTTTCATGGATGGTCACTTTATGTTCCTTATATATGGAACACTCATTATTGTAATAATATATCAAATATCTCTCATATCTCATATGAAGAAAAACCAACATGGTATCAGAGTAGGACTGGGCTAACTCCCTCACAAGAGGGCCCATGATCCTAAAAGAAACTTGCTTCTTGGAGACAAGCTACATTATTCCATAAAATTATGTTAGTAGAACGAGAGATATGATTTTCCTCTAAACCTAACTACTAGGCGATGAGGCTTATATGGGTGTTATCGCCATGTTCTTGAGCCCAACATACATAGATATATTTCTACAATGAGACATGTCCCAAAGAAAAGCATCTTGTCTGAAACGTAGTGCAGAAATGGTTTCTCAAGGACAAGTCTATCCTCGCGGTATTGCTACGTTTTCATTTTCATGACTGTTTCATTCGGGGCTGAGAGGTGTATGTTCTGATCGATAGCAGCGAAGATAACATTGCAGAGAACGATGTTATACCCAACTTGACGCTGAGAGGATTCGATCTGATAGCCTAAATAAAATATTTGTTGGAGAATAGATGTGAAGGAATTGTCTCATGTGCATATATGCTCGCATTGGCTACTCGATGCAATTGCACTTTCGGGAGGGCCTGATTACCCAGTACCAACTCAAAGAAGGGATGGTGTAGTTTCGAAAATAGAAGAAGTGCATATTCTAGGTCCAACATTCTCCCTTGACATTCTTTCACCAGATGCAGTAAACACGCATCCAACCTAATCACTTTACCTTTGCCAGTGTTCTTTCAACATGTGCTAATTTGGCATCTCTAGAACATGGCATGGAAATCCATGAAAAAAAAATAGTATCAAAGGGATGTTAGTTCGACTTGGTTGTGTAAAATACCCTTGTGGATATGTATGCAAAATGTGGGAGACTGGAGAAGGCGTGGGACATATTGTACAAAATGTATCAACGCGATATTGTTTGCTAGACAAAAATTATTATAGGATATGTCATGCATGGTTGTGCCAGGGAAGCCCTTGAGCTCTTCGAATTGATGAAACATTGTCGCATGAAACCAGACCATTCATTGGTGTTTTGTTTGCATGTTGCCATGCAGGTTTAGTGGAAGAGGAATATCGATACTTCAATTGCATGAAAAAACATTATCACATTACCCTAATAATGGAACACTATAGCTGCATGATTGATCTCCTTGGTCGCGCGAGATGGCTAGATGAAGCCAAAGGCCTCATGGATAAAATGCCAATAAAACTGAATGCTGCTCTTTGGAGTTCTTTTAATTATGCTTGTAGATGGCCTAACAATGTAGAGTTGGGAGAACGTGTGGCAGAATGCATTTTTGAATTGAACCCAAATGATGCTACACCTTATGTACTTCTCTCAAACATCTATGTTGCAGTTGGCAAATGGAGTGACACTGAAGAAGTACGAAGAATGATGAAAGGTAGAGGTATTAAGAAGACACCAGGATGCAGTTGGATTGATTTCAATAAGCAGGTTCATGTTTTCCTTGTTGGAGATAGATCCCATCCACAAATACAAAAAATCTATGCAGAGTTGGAGATATTGTCTTGTGAGATGAGGGCAACAGGGTATGTTCCTCATATGAGATTTGTGTTGAATGAATGTCTTATGAGACATTGGTTTCATGAAGGAAACTCAATATATCAAGTATGGTCCAAGATTACTTAGTATGATTAACATTTACCTACGTTTCTATGTGTAGAGACATCCATGATTGCAGTGTATGTTCAGAATAGAAGTCCTCATAAGACTTTGAGGAACATGACTCCCGAGGAGGCCTTCACCGTAGTGAAGTATGAATTTAGACACTTAAGATATTTGGGTGTCCAGTATACATTCATGTACCCAAGAAGAAAAGGGCCAAGCTAGATCCTTCATGCAAAAAGGGTACATTTGTGGGGTACAATGAGTCTTCAAAGGCATACCAAATCTACATCCCTGGTCAGAGACAGATTGAGGTGAGCATAGATGTTACCTTTGAGAAGGAGGTAGCCTTCATGAGATCTAGAGGATCTCACATGGATATTGATAGTGAGAAACAAGACGAGATGGTTCCTTCTACCCCTCCAGTTGATGTCCCTAGAGATATTGTAGTAGGTCAGAAGAGACCTACATGGACTTGTCAGACTCTGCAGGAGGCTGAAAGACATGTAGCTCCTCGTGGTACCTTTTGAGACAGCAAGAGAGCTCAAAGATAGTTGTGCTATGCCGCATCTATGAGTCACATCATTGATTCTGAGCCTTCATGTTGTGAGGAGGCATCTAGTATGGAGAGATGCCATGATGGAGGAGTATCGGTCCATCATAAAGAATGATGTGTGGTGTATTGTTCCGAGACCTGAAAGGAAGTCTGTAGTGACTTCCAAATTTATCTATAAGATCAAACATACAACTGACGGAAGCATCAAGAAGCACAAAGCAAGTTTTGTTGCTAGAGGATTCTCTCAGGTGGAGGGAATAGATTATGAGGAGACATTTTCTCTTGTTGCTCGATACACTTCTATTCGAATGATTATTGCCCTCACAACATCCATGGGATGGAAACTACATCAGAGGGATGTGAAGACAACCTTTCTCAGTGGAGAGATTGGGGAAGAAATATACATTGAGTAGCCAGATGGTTTTGTCATACATGAGAAGTAGTCTCATGTGTGTAGGTTGAAGAAGCCTCTGTATGGACTCAAGCAGGCACCTCGAGCTTGGTATGGGAGGATTGATGGACACCTGATGAGTTTGGGCTTCAAAAAAAGTGTTGTTGATCCCAACCTGTACTACAAAACTGTTAATGGTGAGGCCTTGATTTTGGTCCTCTACGTTGATGATTTATTCCTCACAGGTACATAGAGCTTTATTATTGAATGCAAGTATGAATTGGCCTCTGAGTTCGAGATGAAGGAACTTAATATGATTCACTACTTCTTGGGACTAGCAGTGTGGCAGAGAACTGATGAGATCTTCTTGAGTCAGGGGAAGTACACATTTGAGATATTGAAGAAGTTTGAGATACTGAACTTCAAGCCCGTGGCTATACCAATGATGATGAATTAAGGAAACTAAGTGTGTCTTCTTTCGATTTTGACGAAATTGATCTGACTCTGTATAGACAGTTGATTGGATAATTGATGTATCTGGTTAACACCAGACCAAATATTTGCTATGCAGTGAGTGCGCTTAGCCAGTTTATAAGTTAGTTGAGATAGACACACTAGATTGTTGTGAAACATGTGTTGAGATACTCGCGAGGCACAATTCGACATGGTCTGAGATATACTTCCAGTATTGATATGTTATGGCAGGAATATATTGACTCCGATTGGGCAGGGATTGTAGTGGACAGAAAGAACACCTTCATGTGTTGCTTCAATTTTGGATATTCCATGGTTTCCTGGTGTAGCAAGAAATGAACTTCTATGGCTTTGAGCACAACAGAAGCAGAGTACATTGCATTAAGTATGACAGTCCGTGAAGCAGTGTGGCTTCACAAGCTCCTTGCAGATTTATTAGAACATGTGCTAGATTCCACCATTATTCATTATGGTAACCAAAGTTGTGTGAAGATCACTGATAATCCAATGTTTCATGAAAAATCGAACCACATTGAGATCAAGTACCATTACATCCGAGACATTGTGCAGAGGAAGGAAGTATTGGTGCAGTACCTTCCTACAGATGAGCAAGTTGTTGATGTTCTTACCAAACGAAGACAAAGTTCAAATACTTCCATGACAGACTTGGCATGGCAGAGAATGCCTCCCTCGCTGAGAGGGAGTGTTTGTATTTGCAGCTTCCTGAGACATTCTCCAGATCATACTACTATGTGACTGATTTGAGTTGATCTGTGATGACACTTATCCGAGAAGGGATAAGTGGGGAACTTATTTGAGAAGGGATAAGTGTAGTTGGGCTTATAACCCAATGTCCCATGTGGAGAGAACATGAGGACATGTCAAAGGAGTTGACCCTTGACGTCACACACTATGGGAGTTGACCCTAGTGTTTCTAGAGGGTGTACCCTCTAGAAGTCCACATGGAGTGCCATGTGTGAAAAACGTTCTCCAGATTGTACTCCTTTATGAATTGAGTTGAGTTGATCTGTGAGGACACTTATCCGAGAAGGGATAAGTGGGGCACTTATCTGAGAAGGGATAAGTGTGGTTAGACTTATAACCCAACATCCCTTGTGGAGAACACATGAGGACACGTCCCATGAGGACCCTAGTGTTTCTAGAGGGTGTAGCCTCTAGAAGTCCACATGGAGTTCCATGTGTGACAAACTTTCTCTAGATCATACTCCTTTGTGAATTGAGTTGATTTGATATGTGAGGACACTTATTCAAGAAGGGATAAGTGGAACACTTATTCGAGAAGGAATAAGTACAATTGGGATTATAGCCCATCGTCCCATGTTGTGAGAACATGAGGACATGACAAGGAAGTTGACCCTTGATGTCTCACATTATGGGGAGTCTAAGTGTTCCTAGAGGGAGTAGCCTCTAGAAGTCCACATGGGAGTGCCATGTGTGACAAATATTTTACTACTATGGTGGTTTTGTACTACTGGTAGAGACTGCATGTTTCTAGACAATAGTTGTGTACTTCTATGGAAAGATACCTCCCTAGCTAAGAGGGAGTGTTGATGTTTCAACATCGGGCATAACTTCTTTTAGATTGGGCTGCAGACCAAGGGAGATAGGATACATTTATCACAAAGGTGCACTTTTGATAAATGGGCCTAGATGTATTCCTTCCTTGATCATGAAAAGGAATAATGTGGACTCGAAGTGCTTGAAGTGATTTCCACATGTCAGTTAACATCAAGCCGACATTCACTCATAGGTGTGTGTCTGTGGTGAAATATCTTGGTATAGTCTTTTTCCTATTCATGGCGACTTGAAAAGGAATGATAAAGACTCAAGATGCTATATGTTATTATGTGCAGACCCAGAGTGAGCCTGAATTAATTGGCTCAGAGGGAGAGATGCAAAAGGAGTTTCTCCTCGGTTCAGGTGGGAGAGAGATGTCTCCCAAGACTGACAGACAAGTGTCATGAGTCTAGGGTGAAGTTTGTATACTTCAAAGATAGGAGTGGCATGTGGCAGAATGTCTCCCTCATTGAGAGGGAGTGTTGATGTTTAGACAATATCGGGAAGACATTCTCTAAAGATAATAATTAATAATATGATTATTATTGATTATTAAATAGCATATATAATAAGTAAATGATAATAATAAATAGTTATTGATTATTCAAGGGACACATCCTTTCATGGATGGTCACCTTATGTTCCCTATATATGGAACAATCATTATTGTAATAATATATTGAATATCTCTCATATCTCATATGAAGAAAAACCAACAACCCATATCTGCAGCAAAAAATTCCCCTAAATGATTCCCAATAGATTGAAAGCATTTTTCATTCCAAAGATGAGGGGGGAGTCTCGGCAGCTGAACCCAGATGGGTATGGAATCCAGTCTTTCGCTTGCACCGTCGAAAGTAGGGTTCCAAATCTTCAAGAGGATTGGTGAGGAGTCGATGAACCAACTTTTCTAAAGAACCAAAGAAGCCTGAGATTTTTTTGAAAAAAAAAATGAACCAACCTCTGGACAAGTGACTAATTTTGGGAAGAGGGTTGTAGATTGCATCCCAATTTGTCGCCGCCCAAGATTTTAGCATCTTCTTGCTAAACTAACGACCATAGGATTTCCCGACTAGGGTTTTTTTTGCCATTTATGCCACCCCTGAGAGGGTTAGATCATCACCCACAGTGAAATCTATATTTATTTTGGAAGATGCAACACACTTATTATGTTTCCTATGCCTTGAGTCGATAGCTCCCGTGTGACCTTGGCTTTGGAGAACCCATTTTTGTTGACTGACTCCCCCCCAAATACTGTGACCCATTCACTTGAATTTGAAGGCTGTAGATTTTTCGTAATAAACCCCTCCTCTAATGCTATTGTCTACTCTGTGAAATAATCTTGCTCCTCATATGGGTAGAACAGGTTTGACACTGCACCTTGTTCCAGAGAAACCCAATCCTTAGGGCCTAGTGTAGAAGCATAAGTTCCATTTCCTGGAAGATTCAGCTAGAAAAAGCCTTGCTCACTTGGAGAGGACAAAGGGAAAACTGACACCGAAGGTTCCGGGAAAGACCAGGAAAAGTTTGTCGGAGTCGGTGCGGGGAAGAGGCCACACTATATGGGTGAGTAAGGGGCTTTAGATGGTTGTGAATACAATTTTGCTGAGCCAGAAAAAGAGATAATGGAACTAGATTGAGACTGTGATGCCCCATAACCCCCAACTCCGCCGAGCCAGAAAAAAGCCTTTGAGTCCTGTTCATGGAAGAATATGGAGACCCTTGCAAGATGAGAACCCCCCCCCCTGCGAAACCGATGGTATTTCCCTTTCCATCTGATCCGATAGGGGTTGAATAGGACTGCCAACTGTTACCATCCAGGGCATCAATTCACCTAGCTCCGGTGAGTAATCTACCATGTCATCATAGCTGGCCATGGTGGAGGTCTGCACCTCTGTATGGGGATAAACCGGTCGCTGCTCACCGCGAAAACAAAAACAAAAAACCTCTCCCGGAAATTCGGTCTGACTCTACATGAGAATCCCGAAGGCTACTTCCTTTGGTCGGAGTCCCTTAACACTGGGCTGGCCAGAAAGACCATGTGACCGCCAAAAGGCTCTTACCTAAAGATGAGGGCCGCAGAAAATTTATGGGTCGCAGGTCTTCCATCCCTCCTCCAGATTTCATTATTTAAACTATTTATATATTATTTAATTAATTTTTATCATATTTAATCATATAATAATGAATCAATTTAAATTATTTTAAAATATTATTTTTTATATAAACTTAATTTTAATGAAAATTAAATATTAAAAATAATTAATTATTATAATAATATTTGTTTACCCCTCTCTCTATATATATTTGGCATAATAAGAATGTTAGTGTACACTCCCCTAGTCAACACTCATAAAAAAAATTATGTATATGGTTTTGAGTTAAGTTTTTTGGACTATTTTTATGATTTTTATGAGTTTCTATACTGTTTATTATGTATTTTTTGGAAACTTATTAAAAACAATTATGTATATGGTTTTGAGTTAAGTTTTTTTGGACTATTTTTATGAGTTTCTATACTGTTTATTATGTATTTTTTGGAAACTTATTTGGATTCAGAAAGACTCTCAATAGAGCAGCTAAATACATGGATAAATGTATTTTACAAAATGTACATTTTTTTTCCAGATGATTTTTTATGAGAAAAAAAAAAACCAAACAAATAAATGTATTTTACAAAATGTACATATTTTTTTATCTCCATATGAATTACAATTTAGACTTTTTTATGAGAGAAAAAAAAAATATTAGTGTATATAGATGGACCAATATTAATTTTTGCATATAATATGGAAATGCATATTTGTAAGGAATATTACTATATAAAATAAATCAATCATTTTTCATATAATATGGAAATGCATATTTGTAGGGAATACTACTATATAAAATAAATCAATCATGCTAATACATTAAAGAATTATTAAATATACTTTGTAAAAACTACATAAAGGGATGAATATTTTAATAATTATATATAATTTATTGTTAAAGTTATGATTTTTTTTAACCATTCAAAATAATGGAAAATATTGATATATATTTTTTTCAAATTATAAGAATTATTTTGAATGGATGGAATTGTAAATATCAAATACTCACATTACAAAATCAAGTTGTAGTATGAAGATTTGAGGACATTGAACCCATTTGTTCATTAAAAACAACTAGTTTTACAATTCAAAATTGCAATTTCAATAAAGATTTTATGACTGAATTTAGGTGATAACAAATTGGAAAAGGTTAAAATTTAGAATATTTATCCTTCTTCATTTTTATATAAACTTATTTATTTCTTTCACATCTAGAGTAATTTAAATTTATAATTTTTTTTAGATAATTTAATGGTTATATTATGGTTTTTTTCTAAGCATTAAATTAACTTGAACACACACACACACACACACAATCTCATTTTTTAAACAAATTGTCACATTATGTCCATATTCCCATATTCATAATATGCTAACCCATGGACGTAAGAAGTTGCGCACGAGCTCTTTGTTGAAACCATAGGTTTTTGTTTTGAGTGGGATGGAGGGAAGCACTTTGGGAAGAGGGGGGGAACACCCTCTGAAGGATGATGTTATGGATTCCATGTTATAGTTGCGGCCTTAGTAAAGAATTTGAATCCTCATCCATCACATTTTTTGAAGAAATTGGATGAGATCCCGCAAATTAATCTTTCACCTTCTGCCAAGAAGAAGGCATTGGCCCTTGCCGCTTGTGGTTTAATCGACCAGTTGACTAGTATTTCTCCTTCCCCAAATTCTGTGGCATTATGGCTGGAAAAAAAACTGGAGGCCTCTTATCAAAGGCTCCTTGAATCACTTATTTTATGGGAGATAGTTTTATGGCTTCCTCTTAGAGTTTAAGTAAGACCATGATCTGATTTTTCAAAGTGGTTTGTATTTCTTGGGAGAAAGAGGTATGCATTTCAACAAGTCGATTCCTAATTTTAGTCCAGAAAATGATGTTCCTTATTCAGTTCAGATGTGGGTTCTTCTTCCACACCTTCCCCTCCACTTTTGGAGTGATGATGCCCTTTGATGCATTGGAAACTCTCTAGGAAGATACAAAGATCAGGAAGAACCAAAGGAGAACATGTTTTCTTTTGCCAAAATATGCACTGAAGTGGATTTAGAGAAGGGTATTCCTGAAGCAATGCTCATCTCCTTGGATAATTGGAAGCATGTGAAACAACTTGACTATGAGTAGCTCTTGATAAATTGTAAGCTCTGTCACAAGTATGGGCATGTTGGCCCTTGACCAAGTCTTGAGGATCCTTGGTCATGTTTGACCTATTTTGGGACTTCGATAGGTTGTTGAAGGCAGAGTGCAAGTCGAAGCGGAGATCACGGGATCTCGGCCCCTTGTTTAGGGATTTTTGGGTTTTGGGCTTATGTAATGGGTATGGGAATGTTGGCCCATGGGTTTACCCATGTTTAGTCCCTTTTTGTAATGTATAAATAGAAGTCTAGGCAGTGTAAGAAAGGAAGGAGGCTTGGTACCTAGCCAAAGTGTTGAGTGCAAATTGTAAATGCTTTGTGCATGCTATGTTGAGAACTTGCAGAGCTAAGTGCAAGTGACTGTAGGAGACTATGCAAAGGCTTTGTGTTGTAATCTAGCTCGGGGAAGGAGGATCTAGCAAAGTGCGCGCTGATCTCCTGTCCTATGCATAGTAGGATCTTGTGGCTCTGTGCATATAGAAGATTGACAGAAGACAATAAAAGAGAAGAAGAGGTGGTGGACGTAGCCCCAGGATGGGGGTGAACCACGTATATCTTGTGTTATGGTTTCTTTGTGAATTATGGTTGTTTCATTGTTCATATGATTAATGCTTAGGGCACTGATGTATACTTAGATGAATTTGATGTGATAATATCAGTGTTGAATAAGATGAATGAATGCTAGATTTAACCTATGTGAATGTGCTTAGTGCTTGAATGTACTATATCTGGGTGAATACTGCGTTGATATGTTGTTAGGGTTTACCTGCGATGTAAATTAAGGCCGAATAATAATGATCTATAACTGCTAAGTGATCTGTTAAGGTGTTACAATCACAGATCTGTGTCCGAGCTAAGGTTGCAGACACCAGAGTCCTACAACCACCCCTGCCTCTACCTCGGGTGAGACTGCATCTACTTCACAGGTGTTGCCGAAAGGGTCAATAGTTAGGGTTTTGTTGGTGCGTTGTTGAAGCGTTGAACCCTGGGTTTGCCCATGTGCCAACAAATGGTTTCGTTGTTGGGACTTGAAACTGTGATTGTTGGGAACTGAAGAAAAGAGAAAGCTGTGTGCATAGATCTATTTCCCTAGTGCGCAGTATTCTACTTGACTTGTGAAGCTCTGTGCTAAGAAGAGAAGTCATATCTGAAGAAAAGAGGTAAGATATTGAATCTTTGTGCTATGATAAAGGTAAGAACAATGAAAATTTTTGATTGAAAAGGTAAGATAAGTGGAAATTTTTGTTTCAAAAGTATGAATCTAGGTATGTTTGATAAATTTTGTCCTAGACTAAAAACTAGGGCACAACTAGAAGAAAGAATATTTGATATGAGTAGATCTGATAGAAATAATGAAATATATGTTATTCCTATGCATAGAAAGAATGTTTGGACTAACAAATGGATGCAGGATCCTAGAAATAATTTTTTGCAGGTTAGCTACTATGATCCTAGTGCGCAGTACATGAAAGGCTGGGGATCATTTAAAAGAAAAAGAGGATTAATTCTTTGTTACATCTACAGAAGACCGGGACATCTTGCTAAGGAATGTCCTGATAGAAGACCTAGTTGTCTTTATTGTAAAGATATGGACCATGAAGTTTTGGATTGCCCTAGAATGATTGCTAAGCTCAAAAGAATGAATATGAGACAAGAAAACCTTGAGGAAGGTCAAGAAACTGGGACCATGGTAGAACCCCAGAAAGAATCAGAGAATGTATTGCTACAATGAAAGAAACCCTGAATGATCATAGAAATTTCAACTTATCAAAGACCTTCAAAGAAAAAGAGTGCATAGAAACAAGAATAGGAGACTTAAAGATTGATTGTGTTATGGATGAGGAAACACAGGTGAATATCATGACAAAAAGAACCTGTGAAATTTTAGGAAAGCCTACTATGATTCCTTCATTGGGAGGAATAGGATTATTTAGAGAAAAGATAGCCCTATGTGGAAGACTCACCCAGATATATATGAGTGCTCATGGAACTTCGACAAAGGAAGATTTTGAGGTTGTTAAATTTATTAAGAACAATGCCCCATTTGCTATGTTACTAGGAAAAACCTAGATTGAGAAGGATCAGGCCAAAAGAAAAGAAGAGGAAGCCTTAGAACAAAAGAAGCAAGAATTAAAAGATTTCAAGATTAGGAGGATAACACACTTGATTGAAGAACATGAGAACAGATCAAAACTGTTTAGAACCAAAAACTTGGATGTTGAAGTTGAAAGAACACAAGAAGACTCACAGAAGAGTGGAGCACCTACCCCAGACAGAGAAGAAGTATTTCCCTTGAACCCTATGAAAGAATCGCAACAACGCAAAGTTACTATGCCAAAAGGAGATAAGAATCAAAATGGAAAGAGGAATACCAGGACGAAGATCACAGGGAAGAAGGCTAGAAAGCTCAGTAAGAAGAGAGAAAAGATAGAAAAGTTGCAGAAGGTTCCAGAGGGGTCTTCATAGAACGAAGGTTTGCAAAACTGGAACTTCGTCGGGATATCAAAACAGCGCAACATGGCACTCGCCATGGCGGAGCGATATGACTGTTGGAAGCATTATAACCATTAGACCGATGCCCTGAACGGTTAGAACAATAGTTATGACCAGAAAGCTCGCCATCAGACTGTTGGGATCGCGCTACAACGGACATAACCACATTGACGAAGGCTTCTCGCCCATTGAATAGATTTGTTACCTCGCTATCTACTTATTGCATCGATTGTTGCACCGAGAACACTTTCTCGAATTGTATCCGAGCCAACAGAAGAACTCATTGCTACCGTGCTATCTTTACTGAGATCGACACCTATCCTATTTCATTGACCATTCATTCATCGAACTGAATATCTGATATCGAGCGTGTATGTCAGACGAACTCAGTGAAACTGAAAAGTGTGTAGAAGAAGTCTTAATCGATCTAATGGCCGAAGAAGTAATATCTGTAGGGATTCAAGCCTCGTTGACGAGAGGAGTGCAAGCCTCCCCATCGACTGCTCGCGGATTTGGACCATCCCGAGCTGCAGTCGATAAAATAACCAAGCATTGAGATGACTTGGCGAATGGGAAGTTAATCTTGAATATCCTACCCGACTACATCCCGCCTTTGGCTGGCTCAATGAGTCGTGACAGTGTCCCCAGAGACTTCGATTATACCCTAGTTACTGTGTAACTCCCGAAGGGGATACGTGCAGTTAGAACACAGCAGGATAATATTGCGACATTAAAATTCGGTAACTTCAACCTAGGGTACCACAAGAACCATAGTATGCTCACTCCTCATAGATACTTGACTAGGATGAAGGTGAAGAGATCGATAATAATCCCCCAACCATGGACTATGAACCTCGCGTAGTCCACCATCTTGAATGTGATGAAGATTCCACATTTTAGAAGGCACCAGGAGGTTAACGCGTGTGTTAAGCTCCTACTATCATGCTACCATGGAAGCTATCTATGGCTAGACAGATGCATCACAGTCGATCTGACGTTGATACATAGGATCACTGGATTAAGCATGCAGGGACCAGACCCACAAGACTTCTACCCAGGGAAGGTCACAAATCGTGCCCTGGAACAGAGAATTAAGGATACCTATGGCGATGTAGAAAAGGGGACGCGAGGCTAAAAGGTAACTTCCATCCAGAATGGCGCAGTGTGCCTGGCCTACCAGTTGATCACAAGAAATTTGGCGAGAAATAAAAGACCTACGTAGGTCATAGGGTTCGTTGTTGACCTCGCCGAAAAATGTGTAGAAGGACGCCAAATGAACTGGGTGAAGTACTTAGTCAACCAACTAGAATTGGATTGTTGCGAAGCTCACGATCAGGGTTATGAGTTCCATTTCAACTGGTTGTTGATCCTCATAACATTTACTGCTTAGGAGATGTTGGAAGGTGTGACCTTCCCAGACATTGAGCCGTTCGAGCCACTCGCTGTGAAGTTCACCACGCTCTAGTACTAGAGCGATATGGGAAAAAAATGGTAGACGAACGTAGTATTCCACACATACTATCTCCAGTTAAAGAGGGCTATTAGGGATGCCCCTCGTATGACGCCGAACACCCTGCACCGGTTCAGACCCCTCATGAATTTCTGTGCAGATTAATACTTTATTTATATCACTTCGAGCACAGATGAGCATAAAGAAGAGATGCAATCATACTATAAGCTCACAGAGGAGGACCTAGAAGAGATAACTAAGGACTAGTCTGCAGAGCTCCTTATCCCTATTGACCCCGCATAAATGTCTGATCCCGAACTAATTGGCAGCTTCGAGGCCACTCATGAAGAGTATGATACACCTGGACCTAGCAGAAGGAAGAAAACCAAAGAGGTACAAAACCTGAGTAGTGCATCAGACGAAACTACTTCAGAATCACCTGGACGAGGAGATAATGACGAAGTAGATAAAGAAGAGACAAATGGAAAAGAAGATCAACAAAAGTAAGGAGAAGTAACACTGCCTAGGGATCTTGTTGATGAGGCTAATCCCTCTAAGAAAAGAAAGGTTTCTCCCACGAAACCTACCTCATGGAAGAAATCCAAAGCCACCAAGACTAAGCTGCAGACTGTGCTCACGCTCGATGACTTTGACTTCATCATCGCAGCCATATCAGATGCTTCATAGGATATTATGAAGAACACCGAAGCCAAGCAAGCAGCCATGTATGAAAAAATTGAGACAGAACTAAGAGGGGTAAAACAATCCCTTCAATCCAGTCGTGCAGTATCCACTGCGCCCCCACAATCAGAAGAACCAGAGTTGGGAGATGAGCCTACCCAACTCCATAGAATAGTTGATGCGACCGAAGCTCACCTTCGTCGAGCACAAGAATAGAAAGAACAGGCCATAGTGGCACTAAAGCAAGCACAAGAGGAAGTGGTAGAGCAATTCCAAGTTGCGCAGTAGGAGAAGGATGACTCCCACACAAAGTTTGAAGAGGAGAGAGCACAAGTCAAGCAAGAGAAAGAGCAGTTTCTCGCAGAGCAGCTCAGAGTCAAAGAAGCAGTCAACAGAGCACTTTTCTCTGTGACAGGCTTAGAGAAAAAGGCATAAGAACCATTGGAGCATCAAGTAGCGTAGCTTGTGGAAGCTATCCAACAACTTCAACAAATAATCGCAGAACTAGAGCTACAAAAAGTGCCAAGTACCCCACAAGACATGCAAGACCAAAGAGAAGCCACTTCCCAGAGAACATTTGAGAGGATCAGATCATTCGCTCTGGAATGTAAACAACTTAGCAGTAGAAGTGCACAAACCTACAAGCGACTTACTGAAGACCCTAAACTAAAGGCATTGGAGTCATAGCTCCAGGAGGCAAAGAAACAAGCAATGACAGTACATGCATAGTTGAAGCTCATGTCAGCAGTTGAAAGGATGAAGTGATCCCAGGAACAACGCACTGCTCAACATCAGGTCCACACCATACAAAGAAAAGTCATGGTAGTGACTCAGAGGCTCCAACTAGTCCAAGATGAAGCGTGCGAACTGTTTGAGGAGATTGAAGGCTGAGGAGCAGAGCTAGAACAAGTAGTCACTGCAGTCGAACAATGCTTAGAGGGATCTGTCAATGAAGTAGTTATCCAAGAGTTCGTCGAGTAGGAGGCCTTGCCGCAGCAACAGGTCGAAGATGATCGAGCCAAGCTTGAGGCCTTTGAAGCAGAGCTACCCAGACCAGAGTGACTTAGGATGAGTCACAGGTGAGTGTTGGGGGCCTGTTGGCCCTTGACCAAGTCTTGAGGATCCTTGGTCATGTTTGAACTATTTTGGGACTTCGATAGGCTGTCAAAGGCGATGCGCAAGTCGAAGCGAAGATTGCGGGATCTCGGCCCCTTGTTTAGGGATTTTTGGGTTTTGGGCTTATGTAACGAGTATGGGGATGTCAGCCCATGGGTTTTTGGGTTTTAGGCTTATGTAAAGGCTTTGTGCTGTAATCCAGCTCAGGGAAGAAGGATCTAGCATGAAGGGGAAGAGATATCCCCCCTTGGGTGCCACATTACTTCTTGTACCTTTTGGAGGCTTGGAACTCCCCATTATTTTGACTATTGTTTGTTGTGACCCCATCATGATGTCCTTGTTTTCTTTCTCTTCTCGAAGGGGGTTCATTCTCTTTGGGTGGTGTAGGATGAAGGGGAAGAGAGATGGTAAACTGGATTTGTTGTGTGTTGAGAAACCTATGAGAGATTGATTTCTAACTAGTTTGGGAAGATGAGTGACAATATGAGACTCGTCCTTTTGGATTCATAGCCCTGAATCATGGGTGACCTATTGTTAGGACTTGGAACAACAATGTCTAAGGTTGGGTGGAACGTCCTTGGTCTGCATCTAGTTGGTGATTGGTTAAAGAAAAGATAAGTTCTCTTCATCATGGTTATCTCTACTTGTATATTTATTTATGTTGTGTATTATTATTATCTCTAAGATATGACGTGTTTATGCTATGCTTGCTTGTTGGTTATTTTTGTGTGTGGCATGTTAATCTTTTAGTTTATAGTTAGTGTTGAAATAGTTCTTAATTTTTTTTTTTATCCCTAAGGCCTAAATTTTCCTTTTTCGGGTTTCAGATTTTCACAAAACATGAGTTTCGTTATCAATCCCAAACACACGACACCTTTTTCTCAAAGAATTTAATTATTTGGATAATAAAAGGGAAAAAAAGATTAAAAGAATTATAAGAATCCCGACACCTTTTCTATGAAATTATTTTAATCATGATAAGTTTTAAAACTAACGGATTTAAGGTTAAGCTTAAAGAATTTTTGGGATTCGGGGTTTGCTGAAAACATATTTTTTCGATACAAATCGAATCGCGAAATCCCGATCCCCGATTTCCCAAAATGTTGAAATCTTAGTTAAAACGCGGATTAATTAATTATCTAATGTGAAAGATTAAGGGTTAAGATAATCATGTTGCAATTTCGGGATTCGCGGTTCAGTGATAACACATCTCTTGTCATCATGATTCCCGAAATCCCGAATCACGAAACCCCGATCCATAGTTCGTGTTAAATCAAACTAACTCTGTTTTGGCCTTAATCGTGATTAGTTAGTTAATTAATATGAGTTTAAGTCCTGTCTTTAAAAAACCCGTCGCGATTTCGCGATTTCAGAGATCGGATTTCATCGATGACATACTTCTCGACAACATGATCCCCGAAATCCCGAAAGTGCTTAATCTCAATTAATTACTTCGCTAAAACGTTTTAAGTCTTAATTAACACGTCGCGATTTCGCGATTTTGGAGATAGGATTTCATCAATGACATACTTCTCGACAACATGATCTCCGAAATCCCAAAAAACAAAGTTTTTAGTCTTAACTATGTTTAGCACTAATTAACCTTTTCCAAAACATGATTAATGATAATCATTCTTTTTAAGTTTCCGTTCATGCTTCACTTTCCGATTAAGTAAAGTGTCCCAAGTTTTCTTTAAAAACCCAAAGGCGCCAAAATACGGACATTAAATGCGTATCTCAAAAATATATCTTCTACATTAAATGCCTTGAATTCTTGTCAGCTGTGTCAATCCCGTCACTTTTAAATGTATTCAAAGTGAGCATTTAAATGTCTGTGTTTTCATTTTATCAAGCTCAAGAAACACTTAGCTGAGCTCATTCATTCATTTTCTGTGACAGGTTTTCAATTTAACGTAAAGTGATGGCACTGGAAAAGGCATCGAAGAAGAGTGAAGATACACAGGAAGGAGATATCATCTCCGACACCACACCACACGCTATAGAATCCATTAAATCTGGACTCAAATCTCTGAATTTCTGGAATATGAACTCAAGAATGCTCATCCTGATTCTGAGAATCATTGTCAGGACATAGCTGAATCAGAGCTTCATAAGATCGCTGCATGCCCGCGGCTCGCGGCATACAATGATATGATTAGTTGGGCCTTGGAAAAGGTCGATATCCCGACGAGGAGCATCTTAAACGATCAAGGATTTATCGTCAGCTCATTCAGGCCAGAACACATACAAGTAATGTATAAACTCTCGCCAAATCCTAAACATACTTTTAATGCCGAATTTTTAGCAAAGTTTCAGAGGAAAGAATGCATTGAGGCAGACCGGACATATCCTGATATGATTAGAGAATGGTCGAGGTGTCCAACAAATTTTAGAGATGATACCCATGGGATTTATGCTACAACATCCTTGAATGAATACATGGTATAAGTAGCCATTATGCTATGTAGACTTTTCAGGAGAAAAGATCCCTGCCATTTTCATGCAGATTGGGTGCCCTTTTTAGAAGAAGCTTCAGAAGGGTATGCTTTTAACTGGCATAATATTTTGTCAGATAACCTAACATAGAAAATCTCAAACTACAAAGAAACAAAATCAAAGGGACAACCAACAACCTTTTACATGTCAGCATACATTATGGATGCAATCTGTTATGTGACTCCTTTTCCCTTAATGAATTGGAGTTGGAACATTTCCTGTCCAGAACCCATTCATAAATATCACTCTGCCCTTTGGGAAGAAAATGCTAAGGATGCATTTTATGAAGTTTGTCATTTTGTTATTTCTGATGCATAAAATATTTTTTAGATGCGAACCCCCTCGCATTTCTGATGCAATCATAGAAAATCTTAAAGCAATTGCCGACTAGTTTATTGAGGAGATTTTTTCCTACATTAGAGTTTACGGTTGTTCCATTCCCCCTCATGCACTCCCTAAATTCCTACCGGACAGATTGGTGTGCAGGGAGGTAGCCCATCATATAGTAAAGGGCGGCGTTGGATTAGAACTAAAAGTAGCTCAGAAGAAGTCATGGCCAACTTTCCCTGTACATATTGGGAAATTTTCTGTATTGAATCTAGGCCATTCTAAGGTAGAGGCTGAATCATTAGAAGAAGTGAAATTAGTAGATATTGAGCACAGAAAGTATGACCCCTACCAAGTAATAAGCAGGCATTTTATGCATTGTAATCTAAAATCCTATGAGCATGAAACATCTATCTATGATGATGTATTCAAGGATGTTAAATCCTATGAACAAGTACTGAACAAAGTACATGCCATGCCACTTGACTTACTGATCGGATTCGTGTCATTCCAGGGCCATAGGCGAAGTTGCCTAACCAAGAATTTGCAGGGTGAAGTTTCGACCCCACTTCCAGAGAAGGAAGGGCCTACCCCAGGGTTTGAAACAAATACACGGGACAAAGAAAATACCAAAGGCAAGATGAAGGATACTGATATACCTTCCCAAGACACAGAGGGTTCCCAGACAAAATAATCAGAGACAGGGAAGGGAAAAGAGATGGAAACACCCCCAGAAATCCCTAAGGATGTTCCAGAAAAGACAGGAGGAACAACATCAACAGAGATCAGTAGTCCCATCACTTCCTTAACCCCATTGCAATCAACTTATGGAACCCCCCATGAAGGAGCTCTATATGTCAGTGATCTAGAGCCAATATCAAGGGATTAGATCCCTCCATCAGATTATTTTTTCAGTAAAAAAAGAAGAGCAATCTTGAAACAGGAAATCCATCCAAGAGGAGAGGGGATGATTAAAAAACACAGGGTCATTATAGATGGAAAGAAGCTTAAAGATGGAGATTTTCTACAGAGTTAGCAGGTATGATGGGAGCTATAACATCGGTAAATATATATTCTGTTGGTAGTTTAACAACCATGCTCGAACAAAAAGAGCAAACAATAACTCAGCTACAAGATA
The DNA here is from genome assembly GCA_009831015.1 of Picea engelmannii. Lineage (NCBI taxonomy): Eukaryota > Viridiplantae > Streptophyta > Pinopsida > Pinales > Pinaceae > Picea > Picea engelmannii. The sequence goes on along the minus strand of ML813833.1, from coordinate 177,393 downwards.
AATTGAAAGAAACTGAGAGAAATATCAGTTGGGGAATACAAAAGGGTCTAGAACAAGCTAGACTAAAAGATATTCAAGAAATTTAGAAAATGAAAACAGGCTTAGAAGAGGCGAAACAGATAATACAGGTCACATAGGCACAGGTCCAAAAGAAGGAAGAAGAAAATAAGCAGTTACAAGATAAAATTAGTTCTATTACTAATCAAGTAGTAGAACTTGAAATTTTCAGGGCACAAGCATTGGGAATACATTTGAAAATAGAAGAAGAACAACATAAAGTGTTTTTAAATCTGGAAGTAGTCCAGAATTACTTTCAAGAAACAAATAAATCCTTGGAGAATGTTCTCCAGAAGGAAAGGGAAGCAAAAGCGGCCAGAATGACTTTCCAAAAAGCAGTAGCCCTCTCAACAAAGGAAGAAGTCGGAAGGATTCACAAATTATCCATTTCAGAACAGGTTAAAGGAGACGTAATACTTAAAGTGTGGGAAGCAGACCTGGCTGAATATAAAATAATAACCAAAGATGTCAATAATGATTGCCAGGGAATTTTTGATCTCTTAGAAAGGACTTCATTGAATATTGGAAAAAATGACTGTCCTGGATTATTAGGTGAGATTAATATTGTCAAGCACCAGCAGGTTCAAAGAAGAGCTGGAGGAAATGAAGGTAGAGATCTCAAAAATTAAAGTAATCGATATCACAGAAATCGACAAATGGATGGTGGCACCGAACTTAAAGTTGCAAACTATTAAGTTCACAGGGAAGATGATAGAAGATCGTTTGCCTGAATTACAGAAAAGATTCTTCATGTTTGAAGAAAAAGAGATACTAGATGCTCCCAGAGTTTTTGTGAAATTTTTGGGAAAGTGTGTTCACTGTCTTGAGGCGGAGAAAGGAAGTTCATCAACACAAACGTAAATGCATTTTTTTGAATATTTTCATCATTAGAAATTAGAAAAGAAATGTAAATGGTTGACATTATTCATATATGTAACCGTAATCTTAGGAAGTTGGTTAATCACCAACGAGAAAATATTTGATGAAGATACATAAATATATTTTCAAAACACTGAGAAAGGGATTTTGATTTTTTGGAGAGAGCCGATTGTATTAACAGTTTTCCAATCCATCATAATATATGATACAGACGAGATTCTAAATCCTGCCAATTTGTAGCTATGTGTTCTTTAACCCTGTTTACTATACTTTATTATGTTTTTCTTTCAATGTTTTTTCTAATGAATAATCAATTTGAAGTTATCTGTAAACATCTTTTATAGTTTAGATTGATTCGGATATCAAATTATTTACAACTTTTCCTCTGAAATTGCTATCAGTGATTTTAAGACCTGTGAATCATTTGAACCTTAATACTTAACATTTCATTAGAAATCTCGTTTTCCTTCTTTATTTCCTATTACAATATGAGATTCTTTCTTGATTAAAGCCTCATATTTTTCAGTAGTATTTCTTTGTTATTTTATAATTCTCAAATTGTTGCAAATCCAGGAAATGGCCTCGAATGTATTTATGTTAGTGTTTTTAATTTCAAAACTATTTTTCCTATTCTCATCTCTTAAAAGATTGAAGTGATAGTTGATTAAATTCTTTCACAATTAAATAAAATCTTATTCTCCATCACTGTCCCAAATAGCAGACAACCCAACATCGAACCTGGCCTTCAAGATCAAACCAGTATTGCTTTGAACCTATTTAATACCATCCTACAAACAACAACTAACCGGGTCGAATTAGAACGTTCATGGGATACTATTGAGAGAGATATTAGCATCCAAGAACAACGGGAAGCTAGACAGAGACAATTGAGAAACTGATTCTGCTTCACCCTTCCTTTTCAATTCTTATCCTTAAGTTATTTTATTTATTCATTTTTTTACCTTTACGGATGCCTTGATGGTATACTTTACAGCCTTAAAGTATAAACTCAGGAACACCATCTTTTTGGCACCGTTGCAGGTGCTACTTTTCAATGCGCAATGGATATCGCTTTCGTTGGAGAATGGGACAAATTTGTAGTTATCTATTTAGATGAACTTACTGTTTTTTCTAAATCGGATGAAGATCATTTGATACATCTCAAATAGACATTTGAGAAATGCCGCAGGTTTGGTCTATCCTTAAATCCTAATAAGTCTCACTTCGCTATGGCATAAGGTAAGCTTTTGGGTCACATCGTATCTCGAGATGGAATTAGAATTGACCCTAAAAGAGTTGAAGCTATAGATACAATAAGTATTCCTAGGAATGTGAAAGAAATTAAGTTATTCTTAGGAAAAATATTTTTTTTGAGAAGATTTATTCCTAACTTCGCTGAAATCATGAAATTGATTACAGATATGCTCAGGAAAAACAACGAAGTGAAATGGACAGCAGAAGCTAAAGCATCCTTTGCCCATATCAAGAAGGTTATAAGTGAGGCGCCGGTACTAGCGAGCCCCGATTATCTCAAGGATTTTCTTATTTTTTCATTTGCCTCTAAACACACACTCATCGCCGTACTCCTTCAGAAGAACGAAGAAGGTTTCAAGAAACCGATAGCCTTCTTTAGCAAAAGTCTCCGAGATGTCGAACTCAGATATAATATAATGGAAAAACAAGCATATGCTATGGTAAAAGCGTTAAAATATTTCAGAACTTATGTTTTACATTCTAAGGTGATTGCATACGTACCCACTAGCTCCGTAAAAGATATTTTGGTTCAAGTAGATAGTGATGGCAAAAGAGGAAGATGGCTTGCCAAAATTCAAGAGTTCGACTTGGAGGTTAAACCGACAAAATTAGTAAAAGGGAAAGGCTTAGCTAAACTTTTAGCTGAATCCAATTTCAGAGCTCTTGGGATAAACAACTCTCAGGAGGAGGAAGAGTGGGTAGACGTGAATGAACTCGAGGACCAAATAACTGAAAATCAAATCGAAGAGAAATTCGTGTCATCAAATTGGTACAAGGACATAGTAGCCTACTTACTGACATTGAAATGTCCAAGTGACTTGTCTCCATCCAAAGCTAGAACACTAAAGTTGCATGCAATCAAATATTGTATTTCCAAAAAATGATTATATTGGAAAGACTCGCTTGGCTTCCTCTTGGTCTGTCTGGTCGAGTCAGAAACAGAAAAGGTTATAAGTCAATTTCACGAAGGAATGTGTGGAGGACACCACGCTTGGAGGGCTACGACATATAAAATCCTGAGGGCTGGTTATTATTGGCCCAAACTTTTCTCAGATGCCAATGCTAAGGCACGAGCTTGCAGCCCTTGCCAATTTTTTGCAAGAAAACATAAACTCCCAGTGATGCCATTGGTCCCAGTCAAGACAGAAGCTCCTTTCCAGCAATGGGGACTAGATTTCATAGGTGAAATTAATCCTCATTCTAGTGCTCAACACAAATGGATCCTGGCTGCTACAGACTACTTCATCAAATGGGTAGAAGCTATCACAACAAGAAAGGCTACTGATTCGGTGGTTATAGAATTCTTAGAAGAAAATATTTTGTCTAGGTTCGGTTGTCCCAGAAAGATAGTCACAGAGAATGCACAGGCTTTTAAGTCTATGGCTATAGTCACATTTTGCCAAAAATATAATATTGTGCTTGGTCGCTCCACAACATACTACCCTTAGGGAAATGGTCTGGCAAAATCTTCAAACAAGAGCTTAATTAGTATAATCAAGAAAGTGCTAAACGAAAATAAAAAGTCTTGGCATGTGCATTTGAAATACGCTCTGTGGGCAAATCGGATAGGCACGAAAAAGTCTATCGGTACTTCTCCGTTCCAAATGGCATATGGAACAGATGTAGTGTTGCCTATAAACCTAGTACTTCCTATAATGAAACTATGGCAAGACGAGAAGGAAGAACAAAATCCTCTCACAAGAAGGATAAATCAGTTGATTGAAGTTCAGCAGCATAGGGCAGTAGTGGATGAAAGGTTGCAGAAGTACCAGGATGACATGAAGGTGTTATTCGATAGTAAAGCCAAAGACATAAATTTTCTCCCCAGGGATTTGGTTTTGAGATGGGATGCTCGAAAGGAGGATTCAGGAAAAAATGGTAAATTCGATCACATTTGGTATGGGCCATTTAAGGTAGCCTCTCCTGAAGGAAAAAAATCATTTCTACTTGAAAATTTGGATGGTAAAATCCTGAACGCCCCTGTCAACGGGCGTTTTTTAAAACATTATATGGAATAATTGATTTCCAGAATTTCCACTGTATATACCGTTTTGTTTTTTATTTTCATAATTTTTTTTAGAAAGTTTATTTTCATTCTGTAAATAAATAAAAATAAAATAAAATTAGTTAAGTTTTTTATACTGTAAAAAAAAAAAAACTGATACTTTTTATATTGTCCTTTCACAGGATTCTGGATGACATCCTGACAAGAAAAAGCAGCAAACAGACAACCTGAAAGCAGAAGATAAATTTGCCAAAAATAGGTGATAGATAGAATTTTCTGTTATTTTGAAAAGAAGAATGATAATGGTAAGGCAAAGTTATGAGTTCTAGCAAAGTCCATTTTATGAAAATAAAAATTTTGTTTCAAAAAATGCGTTGCTTATCCCGTAAGCTGATAGGTAAATAAAAAGTGTTTTCAATACCTAAGTCTTAAGGGTTTCACCTAGAACAACATTAGAGGTAATCGAAGTAAAAATATTTAAGAGAAGAGTCCAAAGGGTTAGGTTTAATTTATAACCTCTATTTTCCGACTTACAGATCGTTTGACGTCCCCTTTTTATACCCTCAGTTCTGAATCATTTGCTTTTTCGGGTTTCCCATAGAGGTAGGAGAGATTACATCTTAAATTTTGAAATCGAAAAATAGTTCTAAATCAGTAAGACCAGTCCTCATATTTCTTATTCTTCGAATAAACGTGGTTATGCTAGGCTGATTCTAACTCTCCTAGGTTTCTTAACAGTTTGTCTGAGGATTTAAGCTTGCTAAAAAAAAAACCCCTGAAATTAATCTTCCCCTTTTTTCTCTGCGGACTAAAGTGTTTTGAAAGTTGAGAAAAGGTTGGTCTATAGTAATCAAAATAGGTTGACAAACCTCTATTGCAAATTTTTACACAGATACCACCCCTGGTATATTAAGTATCATTGATTGCCCCCGCTTCGTATTCATAAGATAAATATTAGACAGATGGTGAAAGGAAATTCATATTTGATTGCTCCCATCTAGTCCAAAAGATGATGAAAGGAAATTCATTTAAATGATTGCCCTCATCTAATATAAAGGAACAAATAAATTCACTGAGGTACTGAACAGGCCCGCTGGCAGTGAAGCAATATCTGAGTGTAAATATATAATTAGCACTTGAAGCGGTGAAAAAAAATTCAGTAAAAAAGGGACAGATAACTTCACCGGGGTACTGAACAGGCCCGCTGGCAGTGAAGCAATATCTGAGGTATCTGTAAGGCTTTCATACTTATCTACCACTCTACTCTGGTTACGATTTTTTTTGAAACCGGATCTGCATCCCAAGTCTAGATAGAGCTCCCCATTTAAAAATATAAGTTTTGTTTCGATTGATGCAAGCCGAAAGTCACAAATCTGTTGAGTTTCCTAAGATTTCTTTGATCATCTTAACACTAACTTAATTTCAGAAAAGAAGGAGAAGATTATGAAGGAGACTACAATTGAGTTTAAAACAAATAAGAACTTTGAAAAGATTTTCAGAAGTTAAAATGAAATCTCTTTTTTCCTCTTTTTCCTCTTCCTTAGCAGTTTCGGTAGTGATAAACCCATGACACCATTAACCCAATGAAGGCACTAAGTCTACATGTTCTCCTCGTCCCACAAGGAGACGAGGTCCCCAGTTGGAGCCTATGTTGAAACAGTTCTTAAATTTTTATTTTTTTTATCCCTAAGGCCTAAATTTTCCTTTTTCGGGTTTCGGCTTTTCACAAAACATGAGATTCGTTATAAATCCTAAACACACGACACCTTTTTCTCAAAGAATTTAATTATTTGGATAATAAAAGAAAAAAAAAAGCTTAAAAGAATTATGAGAATCCCAACGCCTTTTCTATGAAATTATTTTAATCATGATAAGTTTTAAAACTAACGGATTTAAGGTTAAGCTTAAAGAATTTTCGGGATTCAGGGTTTGTTGAAAACATATTTTTTCGATACAAATCGAATCGCGAAATCCCGATCCCCGATTTCCCAAAACGTTGAAGTCTTAGTTAAAACACAGATTAATTAATTCTCTAATGTGAAAGATTAAGGGTTAAGATAATCATGTCGCAATTTCGGGATTCGTGGTTCAGTGATAACACATCTCTTGTCATCATGATTCCCGAAATCCCAAATCACGAAACCTCGATCCATAGTTCGTGTTAAATCAAACTAACTCTGTTTTGGCCTTAATCATGATTAGTTAGTTAATTAAGATGAGTTTAAGTCCTGTCTTTAAAAAACCCATCGCGATTTCACGATTTCGGAGATCGGATTTCATTGATGACATACTTCTCGACAACATGATCTCCGAAATCCCGAAAACGCTTAATCTCAATTAATTACTTCTCTAAAACGTTTTAAGTCTTAACTAACACATCGCGATTTCACGATTTCGGAGATAAGATTTCATCGATGACATACTTCTCGACAACATGATCTCCGAAATCCTGAAAAACAAAGTTTTCAGTCTTAATCTATGATTAGCACTAATTAACCTTTTTCCAAAATAGAATTAATGATAATCATTCTTTTTAAGTTTTCGTTCATGTTTCTCTTTTCGATTAAGTAAAGTGTCATGAGTTTTCTTTAAAAACCCAAAGGCGCCAAAATACGGACATTAAATATGTATCTCAGAAATATATCTTCTGCATTAAATGCCTTGAATTCTTGTTAGCTATGTCAATCCCGTCACTTTTAAATGTATTCAAAGTGAGCATTTAAATGTCTTTGTTTTCATTTTATCAAGCACAAGAAACACTTAGCTGAGCTCGTTCATTCATTTTCTATGATAGGTTTTCAATTTAACGTAAAGTCATGGCACCGAAAAAGGCACCGAAGAAGAGTGAAGATACACAGGAAGGAGATATCATCTCCGACACCACACCACACACTATGGACTCCATTAAATCTTGGACTCAAATCTCTGAATTTCTGGAATATGAACTCAAGAATGCTCATCCTGATTTTGAGAATCATTGTCGAGACATAGCTGAATCAAAGCTTCATAAGATCGTTGCGTGCCCACGGCTCGTGTCATATAATGATATGATCAGTTGGGCCTTGGAAAAGGTCTATATCCCGATGAGGAGCATCTTAAACGATCAAGGAGTTATCGTCAGCTCATTCAGGGCAGAACACATACAAGTAATGTATAAACTCTTGCCAAATCCTAAACACACTTTTAATGCCAAATTTTTAGCAGAGTTTCAGAGGAAGGAATTCATTGAGGCAGACCGGACCTATCCTGATATGATTAGAGAATGGTCGAGGTGTCCATCAAATTTTAGAGCTGATACTCATGGGATTTATGCTACAACATCCTTGAATGAATACATATTATATGTAGCCATTATGCTATGTAGAATTTTCGGGAGAAAAGATCCCTGCCATTTTCATGTAGATTGGGTGCCCTTTTTAGAAGAATCTTCATAAGGGTATGCTTTTAACTGGCATAAGATTTTGTCAGATAACCTAACACAGGAAATCTCAAATTAAAAAGCAGCAAAATCAAAGGGACAACCAACAGCCTTTTACATGTCAACATACATTATGGATGCAATCTATTATGTGACTCCTTTTCCTTTAATGAATTGGAGTTGGAACATTTCCTGTCCAGAACCCATTCATAAATATCACTCTACCCTTTGGGAAGAAAATGCTAAGGATGCATTTTATGAAGTTTTTCATTTTGTTATAATTCTGATGCATAAAATATTTTTTGGATGCAAACCCCCTCGCATTTCTGATGCAATCACAGAAAATCTTAAAGTAATTGCCGACTGGTTTATTGAGGAGATTTTTTCCTACATTTCTGTTTACGGTTGTTCCATTCCCCCTCATGCACTCCCTAAATTCCTACCAGACAGATTGGTGTGAAGGGAGGTAGCCCATCAGATAGTAAAGGGCAACGTTGGATTAGAACTAAAAGCAACTCAGAAGAAGTCATGGCCAACTTTCCCTGTACATATTGGGAAATTTTCTTTATTAAATGTAGGTCATTATAAGGTAGAGGCTGAATCATTAGAAGAAGTGAAATTAGTAGATATTGATCACAGAAAGTATGACCCCTACCAAGTAATAAGCAGGTATTTTATGCATTGTAATCTAAAATCCTATGAGCATGAAACATCTATCTATGATGATGTATTCAAGGATGTTAAATTCTATGAAGAAGTACTGAACAGAGTACATGCCATGCCACCTGACTCACTGATCGGATTCACGTCATTCCAGGGCCATAGGCAAAGTTTCCTACCCAAGAGTTTGCAGGGTGAAGTTTTGACCCCACCTCCAGAGAAGGAAGGGCCTCCCCCAGGGTTTGAAACAAATAGACAAGACAAAGCAAATACCAAAGGCAAGATGAAGGATACTGAGATACCTTCCCAAGACATAGAGGGTTCCTAGACAAAAGAATTAGAGACAGGGAAGGGAAAGGAGTTGGAAACACCCCCAGAAATCCCTAAGGATGTTCCAGAAAAGACAAGAGGAACAACATCAACAGAGCTCGGTAGTCCCATCACTTCTTTAACCCCATTGCAGTCAACTTATGGAACCCCCCACGAAGGAGCTCTGTATGTCAGTGATCTAGAGCCAATTTCAAGGGATGACATCCCTCCATCAGATTATTTTTTCAGTAAAAAGAGAAGAGAAATCTTGAAACAGGAAATCCATCCAAGAGGAGAGGGGATGATTAAAAGACGTAGGGTCATTATAGATGGAAAGAAGCTTAAATATGGAGAATTTGCTACAGAGTTAGCAGGTATGATGGGAGCTATAGCATCGACAAATATATATTATGTTGGCAGTTTAACAACCATGCTCGAACAAAAAGACCAAACAATAACTCAGCTACAAGACAAATTGAAAGAAACTGAGAGAAATATCAGTTGGGGAATACAAAAGGGTCTAGAACAAGCTAGACTAAAAGATATTCAATAAATTCAGAAAATGAAAATAGGCTTAGAAGAGGCAAAACAGATAATACAGGTCACACAGGCACAGGTCCAAAAACAGGAAGAAGAAAATAAACAGTTACAAGATAAAATTAGTTCTATTACTAATCAAGTAGTAGAACTTGAAATTTTCAGGGCACAAGCATTGGGAATACATTTGAAAATAGAAGAAGAACAACAGAAAGTGTTTTTAAATCTGGAAGTAGTCTAGAATTACTTTCAAGAAATAAATAAATCCTTGGAGAATGTTCTCCAGAAGGAAAGGGAAGCGAAAGCGGCCAGAATGACTTTCCAAAAGGCAGTAGCCCTCTCAACAATGGAAGAAGTCGGAAGGATTCAAAAATTATCCATTTCATAACAGGTTAAAGGAGATGTAATACTTAAAGTGTGGGAAGTAGACCTGGCCGAATATAAAAGAATAACCAGAGATGTCAATGATGATTGCCAGGGAATTTTTTATCTCTTAGAAAGGACTTCATTGAATATCGGAAAAAATGACTTTTCTGGATTATTAGGTGAGATTAATATTGTCAAGCACCAACAAAGTTTCAAAGAAGAGTTGGAGGAAATGAAGATAGAGATCTCAAAAATTAAACTAATCGATATCACAGAAATCGACAAATGGATGGTGACACCGAACTTAAAGTTGCAAACTATTAAGTTCACAGGGAATATGATAGAAGATCGTTTGCCTGAATTACAGAAAAGATTCTTCATGTTTGAAGCAAACGAGATACCGGACGCTCCCAGAGTTTTTGTGAAATTTTTGGGAAAGTGTGTTCATTGTCTTGAGGCGTAGAAGGGAAGTTCATCAACACAAACGTAAAAGCATTTTTTTGAATATTTTCATCATTAGAAATTAGAAAAGAAATGTAAACGGTTGACATTATTCATATATGTAACCGTAATCTTAGGAAGTTGGTTAATCACCAACGAGAAAATATTTGATGAAGATGTATAAATACATTTTCAAAATACTGAGAAAGGGCTTTTGATTTTTTAGAGAGAGTCGATTGTATTAACAGTTTTCCAATCCATCATAATATATGATACAGACGAGATTTTGAATCCTGCCAATTTGTAGCTATGTGTTCTTTAACCCTGTTTACTATACTTTATTATGTTTTTCTTTCAATGTTTTTTCTAATGAATAATCAATTTGAAGTTATCTATAAACATCTTTTATAGTTTAGATTGATATCAAATTATTTACAGCTTTTCCTCTGAAATTGCTATCAGTGATTTTAAGACCTGTGAATCATTTGAACCTTAATACTTAACATTTCATTAGAAATCTCATTTTCCTTCTTTATTTCCTGTTACAATATGAGATTCTTTCTTGATTAAAGCCTCATATTTTTCAGCAGTATTTCTTTGTTATTTTATAATTCTCAAATTGTTGCAAATCTAGGAAATGACCTCAAATGTATTTATGTTAGTGTTTTGAATTTCAAAACTATTTTTCCTATTCTCATCTCTTAAAAGATTGAAGTGACAATTGATTAAATTCTTTCACAATTAAATAAAATCTTATTCTCCATGACTGTCCCAAATAGCAGACAACCCAACATCGAACCTGGCCTTCAAGATCAAACCAGTATTGCTTTGAACCTATTTAATACCATCCTACAAACAACAACTAACCGGGTCAAATTAGAACGTTCATGGGTTGCTATTGAGAGAGATATTAACATCCAAGAATACCAGGAAGCTAGATAGAGACAGTTGAGAAACTGATTCTACTCACCCTTCCTTTTCAATTCTTATCCTTAAGTTATTTTTATTTTATTTTTTTACCTTTACGGATGCCTTGACGGTATACTTTATAGCCTTAAAGTATAAACTCAGGAACAATAGTTAGCAATAATCTTGATTATTGAGTGTGGTTCTTTCATGTTTCTTTATTAATTATTTGGTATCATAATTTCAAATTTGCCCAAGAGGGAGAATTTAGAGGCACCCGGGTAGTGGGTACGACTAAGATCAGAGCATAGAGCAAATCGTTTTTGGGTTTGAAGATCTGGGTCCATTACAAAGTGGCATTAGAGATATTGGTTTACATCAATGGGCCTGCTACATGTGAGGACAT
>ML813833.1:153836-166048 GCA_009831015.1 Picea engelmannii | reverse complement strand
ATTTCAACCCTGGGGACTAGATCCAAGTTGATCATCCATGCCCCTGATCTTCCAATGATCTCATCCTTCACATCCAGAGAAAAAAAATCTATAGTTATGCTCAGCAAGAAAACCATCGCTCAACGACCGTCGATTTAACCTCCATGTGGGATCTCCATCGTAGATCTGTGATTTTCCTATTTTCCTTTATCTCACATGCATTGGAAAGGTTTATCATGAACTGTTTATTAACAAAAGAGAACCCTTTGTCACTTGTGCATGAATCACAAAGAGAAATGAAACCCTATGAAGTTTACATGTGATGTAACTTTTGGCAGTTGGGACCCACTTAAAAAAATCATGTTCATTGGATCGGGGTTGAATAAAAGAAATCCAGATGGAGGTTGTTTGGAGCACCTGGTGGCCTGGTGGAATCTTGAATGAATAAGCTCAGCGGGTCAGTGGATTAGATCGGAGTCGATTGGTGAGTTATATGTGAGAAGCTTGTTTGGTACCCTAGTGGGTTGATGACCCGGTCGTTGGATCGAACTGTAGTTGATCATGGGAGTCAGATAAAGGACTTGCGTGGGGTGTCTGATGGGCCAGTAGGATGGTGCCCCGGTGTGTTGGTAGATCGAATCAAATTTATTCAAATGGATATTGCATGGGGATAGTTTGATGCTCTATAGGTGAGTGCCCCGATGGGCCTAGTGGTTAGACTAGACCAATGTCAGATCGCGTGAGTGTTTACAAGTTGAGCTTGGTGCTTTGGTGGGCCCGATGGCCGGATCAATGGTGTATAAAGGAAGGATAAGAGAAGAAGTACACGGTGACCGATGGACCGGTGAATAGTGCCATGTTAGCACCATGTCACTACCAGGTCATCAACCATGTCAACAGATTGCCATGTAGGTAAGGTTGTGCTTCAATTTAAAAAGAAAAGTCTATAGCCATTTTCTTATTTTGTCCATAACTGTAGAATATTAATTCAGATTGACATGAAACTTTTGGGTTTTTTTTATAGAGAATTGATCTACAAAATTTCCATATAGGGCCACTATCCATTTCTGCTTGGATTTGTCAGAAATTGAAAAATAATGTTTTTAAAGATCTAGATGTAGATTGTTGGTAGAGACCCAAATTAAGCTGAAATTATTGGAGAGAGTCCAAAAAGAAGACAAGGAAATAACCATTAAATGAACTGAATAAATTCTAAGAGGATTGGAATGTGGATGCTGAAATAGGCCAAAATCCACTATTTCAAGCCACTTTTCGAGGATTTTTTAGATTTTCAGAGGAAAAGTGACCCTAGATTACAAAACTGGAAACTTTTATTTACTTGAAATTTTACATACTCATCAAGAAAAACAACTTTGTTTTAGTTATATTTTTTTATAAGTGCACAAATTGAGAGATATCCAATTTTGCTAAAAATTCCAAGTCTGGAAAAAGGGGTGAAAAAGGACAAAGTTGCAGATTCTGGATTGCCATAGTTTTTTATTGGAGAATCATATTGAAAACATTACTTCCTTTACCTTTTGGAGGCATGGAACTCCCCATTATTTTGACTATTGTTTGTTGTGACCCCATCATGATGTCCTTGTTTGCTTGCTCTTCTCGAAGGGGGTTCATTCTCTTTGGGTGGTGTAGGATGAAGGGGAAGAGAGATGGTAAACTGGATTTGTTGTGTGTTGAGAAACCTGTGAGAGATTGATTTCTAACTAGTTTGGGAAGATGAGTGACAATATGAGACTCGTCCTTGTGGATTCATAGCCCTAACTCGAGGGTGACCTGTTGTTGAGACTTGGAACAACAATGTCTAAGGTTGGGTGGAATATCCTTGGTCTACATCTAGTTGGTGTTTGGTTAAAGAAAAGATAAGTGCTCTTTCTCATGGTTATCTCTGCTTGTATATTTATTTATGTTGTGTATTATTATTATCTCTAAGATATGACATGTTTATGCTATGCTTTCTTGTTGGTTATTGTTGTGTGTGGCATGTTAATCTTTTAATTTATAATTAGCAATAATCTTGATTATTAAGTGTGGTTCTTTCATGTTTCTTTACTAATTATTTGGTATAATAATTTCAAATTTTCCCAAGAGGGATAATTTAGAGGTACCTGGGTAGTGGGTACGACTAAGATCAGAGCATAGAGAAAATCATTTTTGGGTTTGAAGATATAGGTCCATTACAAAGTGGTATTAGAGTTATTGGTTTACATCAATGGGCCTGCTACATGCGAGGACATAAGTTCTTGAAGTTATGGAAGTAAATTAATTAATGACTTGAACANTGGTTTAAACTTTGCATTTCAACCCTGGGGACTGGATCCAAGTTGATCATCCATGCCCCTGATCTTCCAATGATCACCTCCTTCATAACTAGAGGAAAAAAATCGATAGTTATGATTAGCAAGAAAACCATCGCTCAACGACCACCGATTTAACCTTCATGTGGGATCTCCACCGTAGATCTGTGATTTGCCTATTTTCTTTTATCTCACATGCATTGGAGAGGTTTCTCATGAACTATTTATTAACAAAAGAGAACCCTTTGTCACTTGTGTGTGAAGCATAGAGAGCCACGAAAACATGTGAAGTTTACATGTGATGTAACTTTTGGCAGTCGAGACCCATGGAAAAAAATCATGTTCACTGGATCGGGGTTGACTAAAAGGGAGCTAGATGGAGGTTGTGCGGAGCACCCGGTGGCCCAGTGGAATGGATCGGATCAGGTCATGAGATGGATGCAAGCTTGAATGCAGAAGCTCAATGGGTTGATGGATTAGACCAGACTCGATTGATGAGTTATATGTGAGAAGCTTTTGTGGTACCCTAGTGGGTCGATGACCTAGTGGTTGGATCGAACTGTAGTTGATCATGGGAGTCAGATAAAAGAATTGTGTGGGGTGCCCGATGGGTCGGTATCCTAGTGCCCCAGTGTGTTGGTAGATCAAATCGAAGTTATTCAAATGGATATTGCATGGGGATAGTTCGATGCTCTGTAGGTCAGTTCCCCAATGGGCCTAGTGGTCATACCAAACCAACGTCAGATCGCGAGAGTGTTTAGAAGTTGAGCCTGGTACTTTGGTGGGAACGATGGTCGGATCAATGGCGTATAAAGGAAGGAGAAGAGAATAATTACATGTTGACCAGTGGATCAGTGAATAGTGCCACATTAGCACCATGTCACTATCAAGTCATCAACCACGTCGATAGATTTCCATGTAGGCAAGGTTGTGCTTCAATGAAAAAAAACAATCTGGAGCCATTTTCTTATTTTGGCCATAACTGGAGAATATTAATTCAGATTGACATGAAACTTCTGGTTTTTGTTTACAAATAATCGATCTACAAAAGTTCCTATAGGGCCACTATCCATTTCTGCTTGGATTTGTCAAAAATTGAAAAATAATGTTTTTAAAGATCTAGATCTAGATTGTTGGCAGAGACCCAAATTAAGCTGAAATTATTGGAGAGAGTCCAAAAAGAAGACATGGAAATAACCCATAAATGAACTAAATAAATTCTAAGAGGATTGGAATGTGGATGCTGAAATGGGCCAAAATCCACTATTTCGGGCCACTTTTCGGGGATTTTTTAGATTTTCAGAGGAAAAGTGACCCTAGATTACAAAACTGGAAACTTTTGTTTACTTGAAATTTTACATACTCATCAATAAAAACAACTTTGGTTTAGTTATATTTTTTTATAAGTGCACAAATTGAGAGATATCTAGTTTTGCTAAAAATTCCAAGTCTGGAAAAAGGGGTGAAAAAGGACAAACTTGCAGATTCTGTATTGCCATAGTTTTTTTATTGGAGAATCATATTGAGAATTTGAGAGTTGTTATGAATTCCTTGTCATGTTATTATCTATGTCTCATACAAAAGTTACTCTATTTCTTGACATAGTTTCTTCTGTAGTTGACAGAAGTTGAATTTTCAATAAAAATTGCATCAGTGGAGAAAATTCACAAATGGGGTGAAAGTGGCTTTTTCAAGAAGCCATAAATTTCAACTCAGATATCAGATTGAGGCATAGAAATAGTCACTGGAAATTTGATTCAGAGGAGAATAACCTGGAATTATTATAATTGGGAGAATCATGATATAATTCTTCATGAATTAAGAAAAACAAAGACTTGTAGCATTAATTAACACAATTTCTATAATATGCATAATTCTAACAAAAATGGTTGCTTGCACATTTTGCATAATTAGGGGATATAAACATATAATTTCAAGCTAATAATGCATATTTGGGACATGGAGGTAGGAGAGGGATCCTTCAGTTCTGAGAGAGAGGCCAAAAGTCAAAACATCAGTGTTAGTAATGTAGAGACAAATTCTAATGGACACATCAACAAAGTAGAGCCAGAACCATTAATAGAGACTGTGAGAAGCTTGAAATAGAAGTGCAGAGTTATAAGTAGACAATGAGAAGATGATGAGAGAACAAAACCAAATAAATGCTCAAATGATGCAAAGCCTAAATCAGTTATAGAGGCAAGCAAAGAATGGATCAAACTCAAGACAGAAACAAGAAGGAAAACATCATGAAATTAGAGATAACTACAGAAGATTTGGTCATTCAAGAAGTGCTAGAAGAAATCATAGACATCACTCACCTCCTTACTCAACAAGGAAATTTTGTGTGTATGAAGACTCCATAAGAATTCCATAAGTGTCTCCTATTAGGAACAAAAGAAGAAGACATGAATTAGATAGTTGCAAGGAGAGTTGAGGAAGCTTAAGCCATCTTCCTTTAATGGTGAAAGAGAAATGGAAAATGATTTTGAATCCTGGTTGTTTGGAATCAGGAAATATTTTCAATTGCACAACTACTCATCTAACCTAGAAGCCAAAATTGCCACATACAATTTGCATGGGAAAGTTGCTATGTGGTGGGATCAATTAAAGCAATTTGAGCACATTAATGAGATCACAATGACTTGGAAGTAGTTCAAGAGGTATTTTTAAAAGGATTATATTTTAGAGCACTTTTATTTTTATGCAAGAGTTCTTTGAACTCAGGTTGGGGAGTGTGACCCTAGGAGAATATGAAAATAAATTCTTTGGATTTCTGAAGTATGTAGGGTTTATCAAGGAATAAAAGGTGAATATACATAGGTTTGAGTGGACTACCATCATTTTATAAAGAGAATATTCAATATGATGAGCCTAGAACTTTGAAAGAGACCATTATAAAGGCTAAGTACTTTTATGAGTAGGAAAAGGGAAGAGAATGTTTGCATAAGTCTTGGAGGGATAAGAAGAAGGAGAAGCCTGATCAGAGAAGGAAATGATTCAAACTTTCTTTCAACATAAATATCCCTAATAAAAGTCATCAAGATCAGTCTACTAAGAATGAATCCAAGAGGGAAGCCTCCTTGGGAAAAAGGGGAAGACCACCAATCAAGTGTTTGGGATGCAAAGAATATCACATGGACAAGGATTTCCCTCACAGAGAAGACAAAATAAATACCATGCACAACATCCAAGATGTTCCTACAATAGAAGATATGGGAAGAAATATTCCAAGAATATATGTAGCCTTAGAAGATCGACAAGCAGAATACCAATCCAATATGATCGAAGTGGAAGGTAATATCATTAATCAACATGTTTCTATTTTAATTGATTCAGGAGCAAGCCATTGTTACATTGATCCTAAAATAGTGGACATATTAGATTTGGAGACAATTAAGCTTGAAAAATCAAGTTTGGTTCAACTAGCCACTGGAACCAAAAGAAGGATCAATGAGACTATTAGAGGTTGTCCAATAAATCTGAATGGAGTGAATACTAATGTTGATATAAATATTATTCCATTAGGATCTTATGATATCCTAATTGGAATGGATTGGCTTCACAAGCATCATGTTGTCCGAGATTTTCATAACAAGACATTTACATGTCTTGATGAAGAAGGAAAACATAGCACTGTGAAAGGAATTCCAAGACCCATTTCTATAAGGGATATTTCAACCTTATAGTTGAAGAGATTTTTTAGGAAGGGTTGTCAATTATATGAAACTCATGTGGAGGATTTATAAAATACAAAAGGGCCAAGCCTTGAAGACTTTTCAGTATTGCAAGAGTTTGAAGATGTATTCCAAGAAATAACAAGATTTCCACCAAAGAGGGAGACATATTTCTCTATTGATTTAGTACCAAGAGTTTCTCCAATATTAAAATCTCCTTACATAATGATTACACTAGAATTAAAAGAATTACAAATGTAGTTGGAGGAATTGTTGAAGAAAGGGTACACACGCCCAAGTGTTTCACCTTGGGGAGCACCAATATTGTTTGTTAAAAATAAGGATGGAACATTGAGGCTGTGTATTGACTTTAGACAACTGAATAAAGCCATTGTGAAGAACAAATACCCTATACCTAAAATTGATGACCTCTTTGATCAACTAAGAGGAGAAAATATATTTTCAAAGATAGATTTGAGATTAGGATACCACTAGGTAAGAATCAAGAAAGACGACATCAATGAGACAACCTTTAGAACCATGTATGGACATTATAAATTTGTAGTGGTTCCATTTGGACTGACCAATGCACCAACTATCTTTATGTTCTTAATGAATGGAATATTCAAAAATTATTTGGATAAGTTTTTCATTGTGTTTCTGGATGACATACTTATCTATTCTAAATCAAAAGAAGAACACAAACACCACTTGAGGTTGGTATTGCAAGTGTTGAGGGAGCATCAACTTTATGCCAAGCTTAGTAAGTGATCTTTTTACCAAGAGATGATCCATTATTTGGGGCACATTATTTTAGAACAAGGCATAGTCGTAGATCCAGAGAAGATTGAAGCCATTAGAGGAAGTGCAGCACCCATGAATGTTTCAGAAGTCAGATATTTTATGGGATTAGTAGGATACTACAGGAGGTTTATACTAGGGTTCTCTAATATTGATCATCCCATCACTTGTTTACAAAATAAGGGAATCAAATTTCAATGGACAACAAAGTGTGAAGAGAATTTTAATTTGTTAATGGAATTCTTTACTAGTGTGCCTATTTTAAAGATCGTTGACCCAAATGAAATTTTTGTGGTATGTATAGATGCATGCAAAGAAGTACTTGGTGGAGTCCTTACTAAAAATGGACATGTCATTAGCTATGAGTCTAGAAATATTAAAGAACATGAGAGGAAATATGCCACGCATGGTTTGGAGCTTGCTGCCATAGTTCATGCATTAAATATGTGGAGGTGTTATTTAAAGGGGAATAAATTTGAATTAAGGACACACCATAGTGGTCTGAAATATCTTTTTTATCAACCTATTTTCAATGCTAGATAGACCAGATGGATAGAATTTTTAAGTGAGTAGGACTTTGACATCAAGCATATCAAAGGAAAAGAAAATAAATTTGTTGATGCACTCAACAAAAAAGTACATATCATGCATGCTACATTTGTTAGCATGCATTGGTTAGATTTAAATAATTTTTTTTTTAAATGTTTTTGTTACATACCAGCATTACCTACGGGTAAAAAAATCTTCCAATAGGAAATGTACAATAGAAATTCAAAGGGTACAAGATCGAAGAATATGGAATCCTTATGCATAAAAATAGGATTTATGTTCCTATTCAAGGGAACTTAGGAATATGGTGTTAAAAGAAATGCATAATGTTCCTTGTGTCGAACATCTCAATTACCAAAAAACAATTGTAGTAGTAAGAAACTAATTTTTCTGGCCTGGGATGAAGAAATATGTTGTTGATTTCATTGTCAGATGCATGAAATGTTAGATTGAATGATGAGCATAGACACCCAGTCGGTTTGTTACATCAATTGCCAATTCCATAGAAGAAATGAGAAGTTGTAACCATTGATTTTATAACTAAGTTTCCCAGGACAACAAGGAAACATGATTCAATAATGGTAGTGGTTGATAAATTAACAAAGTCTGGTCATTTTGTTCCTGTAAATATGACTCATACAACATCTAATATTGCAGAAATTTACATGAAGGAAATTGCTAGGTTGCATGGAATTCCTAAGGAAATTGTTTCAAATAGAGACACGAAGTTTACTTCAAATTTTCGGAGAGGGTTATTTAAAGGATTTGGTAAAAATATGAAATTTAGCACAACATACCATCCACATTCATATGGGCAGACATAGAGGGTCAACCAAGTAATTGAAGACATGTTGAGAATGTATGTGATGGATAAGACATCTAAGTGGAGATATTACTTGCATTTGGTTGAGTTTTCAAACAATAATGGATATCAAGATTCATTGAAGATGAGCCCAATTGAAGCTTTGTATAGTAATAAAATGAAATTCTTTAGTGAGTTGGAACAACCCAGCTGATAGAGTGGTACTTGGGTTGGAATTTCTCAAGGATATGGAAGAACAGATGGTTAAAATTAAGCAGAATTTGAAGGTAGCACAAGATAGACAAAAGAGTTATGCAGATAAGAACAAGGCAACTAGAGAATTTAAAGTGGGAGAGCATGTGCTTTTGAAATTGAAGCCTAAGAAGAGCTCATTGAAGTTGGGTAGTTGTACAAAGCTAGCAGCCAAATTCTGTGGTCCATTTGAGATATTGGATAGAATAGGGCCAATTTCATACATGCTTTCATTTCCTACTTCCATGAATGTGCATAATGTATTTCATGTCTCTTTGATGAAAATGTATGTGCATGATCCTAGCCATGTTATTGATTGGAATTTTATTTAGGTGGAGCTAGAAGGAGACTTTTAGATCCAGTCGATGCACATATTGGACATAAAATTCAAAGTGCTTTAGAATCGAATCATATAGCTGGTAATATTTCAATGGGCCTACTACAATCCTGAAGATGCTAGTTGGGAGCATCAAGGTGCCACACGGGTAGAGTACCTTGACTTTTTGAAGAATTTTGAAATTTTGGATTTCTTTTTTGTATATGCAGCGAGGACAATGCCAAATAAGGAGGAGGGGAATGTAATACCATGGTTTTGATTCCCCTGATTAATAATGTATTTTGTTTATTTTATGAAAGGCCAAACTGCCTGAACAATTAAAAGGGGCCGGAGTGTGAAGGAAATGTAATGCTTTGATCATTATTAATAATAAAATACATCGCTTGCTGCAAGATGAACAAGGATAAGAGTTATATGGGGCTATGATTCTATGAGAGAGGGGTGGGAATTTGAGGGGCTAAGCCTTTACTTTTTAAAATTATTTTTATTTTACCCATCTGGAATTCTAGAGAGAAAGAGGGGGTTACATGAGCTTCTTGGGGGAAGTCCACATTATTCTTTTGATATTTAATCCTTGTTCTTGATTTTCTTGGGGGTTGGCCATTCATTCTTACTCAAAATGTTTTTTTGGAGTTATTCCTCTCTAATTCACTCTTCTTCTCATTCTTGTTTATACATGGGGAAGGGAAAATGAATGGCTGAAGGTAAGCAACCATGGTTGGTTGAGTATAATTAATTACTAATCATTCTAAGAGGGAATGGATGTTGATGGGCATGAGAATAATGGCAGTTGAGAGAGAACTATCCACAAATGAGATTCCTAAGAGTTTCCAACATTGAGATTTCATGACCAAAAGTACTAGAGCCCTGGAAAGAGGTGGACAACCTAAGGGGATGCGTGACAATGAAGGGAGGTGGTGCAGAATGAAGGGTAAGAGAACTGGTAAAATGAATTTTTTGTGTGTTAAAAAACATGTGAGAGCTTGATTGTTGACTGGTTTTGGAAGCTGAGGGATAGTCTGAGACCTGTCCTTATGGATTCATAGCCTTGGCTCAGGGGTGACCTATTGTTGAGACTTGGAACAACATTGTCTAAGGTTGGGTGGAATGTCCTTGGTCTGTATCCAATTGGTGATTGGTCAAAGCAAAGATAAGTGCTCTATGTCATGGTTATCTCTTCTTGTATGTTTATTTATGTTGTGTAGTATTATTATCTTTGAGATATGACATGTTTATGCTATGCCTGCATGTTGGTTATTGTTTTGCATGGAATGTTAATATTTTAGTTTACAGTTATCAAGAATCTTGATTATTGCATGTGGTTATTTCATGTTTCTTTATTAATTATTTGGTATCATAATTTCAAATCATCCCAAGAGGGAGAATTTAGAGGTACCCGGGAAATGAGTACGACTTAGATCATAGCATAGAGAAAATCATTTTTGGGTTTGAAGATCTGTGTCCATTACATATTTTAAGCCTTTAAGAGGAAAGTTCACTTGGTCTAATAAGCATCCCGGGCCTGGACATATTGCTACTTGGCTAGATCATTTTCTTGTTCATAGTATGTTCCTTTCTCAAGACTCAACTTTAAAGTCCTTTATCCTCTCTTCCATTTTCTCTGATCATAAGTTGATTCCCCTCCATCTCCATAAGGTTCCTGACTATGGTCCTTTAACTTTTCATTTTCAATCCTTTATGGATCAACTTTGAAGAAGTGGACGTGTTGGTGGAAAAGGCATGTAAAAATTGGATTCCAAGTACCCCTGTCTCTATATGGGAGAATAATCTCAATTTGGTAAATAAATCCCTAAAATAATGGGCCAAAGTCTCCTTCAACCCTCCACCCAAAGAAAAAGAAGAAATAAGAAATAAGCTCGAAATACTTCAAAAATATTTCGAGGATAAGGAATTCATAGATCATTTGTAGAAGGAAGAACTACAACTTCAAACCCAATTTAGAAAGGCAAGAGGAGTAATTATGACACCTTAAATTGTGCATCTTATGGGTCAAAGTGGTTGAAAAAAACACTAATTTGTTTCACAAGCAGGCCTAGGCTCAACTATTTAGGAATATTGTGGAAGAAACTACATTAGAGGATGGTACAAAAGTTGCATAATTCGATGGTATTAAGGCAACAACTAAATTTCATTTTGTTTCTTTATATACACAAGAAGAAGAGGCAGAGGTAGACAATGTGGCTTCTATGTTGGAATTTGTCCCACACATTATCACTCTCGAGGACAATTTGGAATAAACTCAACCCATATATGAAGTTGGAAATTTTGCAGCAAATTGTAGCCTAGGTCTGGATAAAGCCCCGAGAGAAGATGGCTTCTCCATATCTTTTTACATGAACTATTGGGACTTAATCAAGCATGGTCTCCAAAAGGATGTTGCATTACTCTAATCAATATTTAAGATTAGGGGGTAACACCAATTTCTCTTTCTTAGCATTAATTCCTAAGGAAGTTAATTCAACTTCTTTCACAAGATTCGGGCCTATATCATTATGCAACTCCTTATACAAAATTTTAACCAAAATTATAGCTGCTCATATAAATAAATTTTTTCCCAAGATCATCTAATCCAATTAAGACAATTTTTTGCATGATAGGAAAATTATAAATAATATTGTGTTAGTACAGGAGGCTATACATTCAAGAGTTTTAGACAAAGGGAAAGGTATGGTTATTAATTTGGATATAGATAATTCATTTGACCATGTAAGACATGATTTTCCTTTTCAGGCCCTTGAAATATTTGGATTCATTTCAAATTTCATTAAGTGGGTGACTTCTTATATTAGCTCCCCCTAGATTACTCCTCTTGTGAATGGGAAATCGAATGAATTCTTTCAAGTTAGTGTGTTTTTGTGTCAAGGATGTCCTCTCTCACCCATACTCTTCATCATTATGGAAGATACATTAAGACAAAAATTGGAACATGAAAGGGATGTTGGGAGTCTGTCGGGTCTTCAAATTGTTTGAGGTGTCAAAAACTTGAACCATTCATAGTTTGTGGATGATACTCTTTTGATGGGAGAAGCATCTGTTATCACTTCCTCCAAATTCAAGAAGGTGTTGGAATCCTTTCTTGATGCCTCTGGTGGTGTTGTTAACATTAGAAAATACTAGATCATGGGATGGAATACAAGGATACATGTAATGCAAGCTATATCAAGAATTTTTCAATTTCCACTATCTAATAAATGGAATTCCTTTCTCTATTTTGGTATTCCCATTTCTCTGAGGTATTATTCATCTTAGGAATGGTTATACATCATTTAAAAAATCAAATTGAAGTTTATCCAATGGGGAATCTAGTGGTTAAATCCTATTATTAGAGTTGTTTGTATCAAGAAGTCCTCACAACTTTGCCTTTTTTTTAGTGCTCTGTATTGCTAGCCCCTCATGGCATAGAAAATTATATCTCAATGAGGGTAAGGAAGTTTCTTTGGAAAGGAGGGAAGTCTAACAAGACAAAGTTTCATCTTATAAAC
>ML813833.1:106220-153704 GCA_009831015.1 Picea engelmannii | reverse complement strand
ATGGGAAAAAAAAAATCGTGGATACTAATCATAGGGGATATCATATGGTGGAAGCGTGTGATTTGGAAAAACTACTTTACCGGAACTAGGAAGAGATGTTTAGATAGGCCACCTAAAATTAACAAAGGCTCCCCCATATTCAAACTTCTTAAAGTGACTATCCTTGTTATTCGAAAGAAATATGTGTGGATCCATGGAAATGGAAAACGTATTAAATTGTGGGAGGACAACATATTGGGAAAGGAGTACCTCTCTTCTCGGGAAGATTTTCTTCCTTTGCAGACCTGTATGGAAGAACAAGTAATCTACTCTTTGTATGACATTTGCTCTTGGAATCTAGTTTATGGAAATTGGATCAGTTGGAAATTTGACTCTCCTCCAACTCTCATGCTTCCTTTAATCTAGTCCTTTATACATGATTTGCATGGGTGTTCTTAGTGGCACAATGATCGAATTAATTCACGAGGTTGGGGAGCCTCACAATTCATTGTTAAGAGAGGTTATTTCTCTCTTCTAGAAGCATCAAATTTGAATCTACACTATGCCTTGTGGAAGAAAATATGGCACAATGATGGGTTGTCCAAATTAAACATTTTTTGTTGGCCTATTGTCCACAGTAAAATTATCACATATGAGAATCTCAAAAAGAGAGGCATCATTGGTCCTTCACACTTTGTTCTATGTATGAGAAAATGATACAACATATTTTCGTCAATTGTTGTTATGCCAAAGAAGCATGGTCATATGCCCTTGAAGGATTGATGCACAGAGAATATTGGCCATAATGGTGTGAGGAATTATTTTTCCAACGGAGGCAGAGGTATATGGGGAATTTTAAACAAAAAACATTCTTCAAGAATGCATGGGAAGAATTTCCTAAATATATGTGTTGAAACATTTGGCTGGCATGTAACAAAAAGACTTTCAAAGAAGAGAACCAATATACCATATAGACAACAGCCCGAGCAATCTCATTACTTGTGGAATATATGAAAATCCCAAATCAAACAACATAATCATAATTTGGAGGTTTGTGAATTGGAGTGGATGAAAAAATTTAAGATTGAAGTTGTTCCTTCTCTCTTTAGTGGTCAGATGGATTCTTTACCTAAGTAGGAAATAAGGAAATCCAGACATGAATTTAAATATTGGTTAACTCAACATTAGTCTTTTAATATATTTTTTTATGGGGCTTCTCATAATAATCTAGGGGTGGAAGTCTTATAGATCTTGGAGGAAATCACATAACATCCTTTGCTTAGGGACTGGGAAATGTATCAAACAACATTGTTGAGGGTTATGCCTTGTGGGAAGGAGTTCAGATCATGAGAGAAAATAGAATTTTTTGTATCTTCATCCTTGGAGATTCAATGATATTGGTGGTTTGAAAATAATATAAAAGTCAACGACATGAAACAACTCCTTTAATACTATCATCTTCCGCACTCTCATTCTTGTAGAATTTGAAGAAGCAAAAAAATTTCACATCAAACAAAAGTTCAATCCTTATGGTGATTATTGGACCAAAATTGGATCACATTTAAATGAGGGCACTATTATAAAAAATGGGGTTAGAGGGGTTCTCCCCCTTCCATAATTTGAGAGGCATCAATCATTAATGACCAAGGACACGTGGTGACATTTATGGGTGGGTGGAATCACATTTGTGTTGCTTGCATATATGAAAGGAAATGAAGATGTGGGGGTTATTCATGGTAACTTGTGTGAAGGAAGCTTCAAATGTGGGATTCCTCTGGTTATGGATCTCATTATTCCTTTTGGAGGTGTGGCTCAACGATGTTTATGCAAATTTGAAAGTCTCGAGTCTAGGTTGTTGTGGTTGAGTGTTGTTGGTATCAAGTGTTTGTGGGTGCTAGCCTCCACTCAATGATGATTTTGTTTTGGGTTTTGACCAAGCCTCCCATAGTCTCTAAGTTTATTTCTCCTATTTTTTCACATGGAAGAAACATTTCCTTTGTTGTTTTGTTTTTCAATTATGAAGGACATCATTTCCTTTATGTCTTTGTTAAAGTTGGAATTGGGTTTTTTCTACATGGGTGTGTGTGGTTTTGAAATACTTGTTGTTGCTTGGATAGCTATGGAACCCAACTGGAATGATGTCAAAAAAATTCTTTTCTAGCATGAATAAATATCCTAGGCGAACAAAACGACACTTTAGAACATTTCAACAAAAATGGTGTATATAGAGCATGCAATTGCAAACATCATGAACCTACTCACAATTTAGAGATAATGAATCAATGGTTTGGAAATTGAATGTCAATATATTAGATCCCTATTTTTTTCTCACTGCTCAAATGCCTATGTTAGTGGAATAAGTCTCTCTACCACCCAATAGAGACCAAGAAGTTCAGAACAATGAATCCTTTCACCAACAATTTCTTTTCAAAACAGTTTTTTTGTTGGGCTAGTATGTAAAAGAAATTAATTGTCAATTTGTATGGAAATACTATCTGGAGAAGGATATAATTTTTTGTTATGATAGTAGTGGGTATATACTCAGGTTTCGAGCCAATTTTTTTAACTTTGTTTGATATTGTTGTTTTCTTCAACACAACCCCCTTATAATAATACAATCTCCAGTTTCAATTAATACTAATAATAATAATAATAATGTGCTAACCCATACAAACAAAAGTGAGTTTTTTTTTTTTAAGTAAGAAGTAAAATATATTAAAAACCTTCCAGAGGCAAAAGGGAAATCCCAAGTACAGTGGTGGTCCTACTATGCATATTGGACTGCCCCAACAGAGGGGAAACTAGCCCAATCAGCAGCTTAGTCATCATAAGTTTCATAATTCCTACTAACAGTAAAGTCTAAGACTGCATAAACATCAAAAGAAACTGAAAACAGCTGACACAACCTCTATAGCCTAGACGCTTGACACGTAACCTGGCCAGGTGCCTTGGAGATCCCCAGGCCAAGGTTCCTCTTCGACAATCATCGTTTCATCCCCCCATTGCACTTCGACCTTCGCAGTGGTGTCAATGTTCTGGCTGCTCCTCGCGGTGTCCTGCATCTGAGGCTTGGCCACAGTCTCGCTATCATTCTGTTTCCTCCCGAGCTCTTCTGCACACTGCATCACAACATCCTCGCCTTGGGTGGTTGCTCCGGGTTCCTACGTCAAATTCGCGCTCCGCTTATCCTCTTCGACGTCAACTGAATCATCATTTGGTCTAGGCTTGGAGGTCGCTCCTCCCATGTCTGAAAGGACAGCCTCATGCATAGAGGAGAGGAGCTGGAGGAAGAGCGCCACCTTCTTATTGTTGAGTTGTAATCGAAACTGCAAATCCTCCACCCCCTGGCGAAGTTCGAAGACTAAGCCATAGAGGATGGACAACTTGTCCTTTAACTGCTCTCCATGGACTGTATCCATAGAGGGGTGCTCCTTATGACCTTGCTTGCACAAAGAAGAAGGGTTCAGGTCTTCGAAGGTTCCTGGAAGAGCCGAGAAAGGTGGTGATTGAAAGATGCGCAAGGCCGAGCTGAGCGGCCGAGGGACGAGTGCAAGTCTGTGGACATGATCCATCGTCTCAGCCGAAAATCGAAGTGAGGGGCCAGTGGGGGGTTGAGCAGAGGGAGGAGCCGAAGGCTGACGAGGTCTCTAGGGAGATCCCCGTCATGGCCTCCCTCTCAGCCGTGGCTTGTGGTTAGGCATGGGAGGTTCATTGCAGTGGCCGAAGGTCCAGAGGTGAGGGGGAGTCTTCGGGGGGGTGCCAGCGCTATCCTGAGTCGGCCATGGGCATGGATGGGAGAACTCCTCAAGCCACCAGCATAAACAATGAACTGGAACCAGAAACATCGCCATAGAAAATGCGTTGGATGGGAGATGCATTAATGCCCTCTCCATTGATAAGAAGTGTATTAAAGTCACAGGAGGGTGGCAGGTGGTGGCACGAGCCCATCACATGGCTCTGTGCCCTGCTGTCGTGCTCCATCCTCCTCCAATCGCCAAGTGTTCTCCATTAACACCCCATCCGGGGGAGCATCCACCATTCTAGCTTTGCAAATGCACTGCTGGAGAATGGGGTGATCAGGTTCCAGGGCTGAATTGCAGATGAGTTCCGACCCTCTTCAACTGATGCCCATATTGGCTAGTTCATCCGCCACTCGATTCGCCTTTCTTCTGACGTGGGCCAGGATGATAGCTAGTTCCGGTCGCAATGAATCAGTGATACTCTGCAGTCCATGTAGGAGTCGCTAGCTCGACTAAATTCTATCTAGGCTGGCTCCATTTAGAATTTTCCGCAGTAGGTTGATGATGATTTGGGAGTCTCCCTCTACGACTAACTTGGTGAAGTTTTTTTTGATGGCCATCTACAGTCCCTTAGTAAGACCCCAGAGCTCTGCTGCATTGTTCGTGGAGTGCCCTATGGAACTAGCGGCGATGAGAAGAATGTTCCCATAGTGATTGCGGAAAACTATTCCACAACCTGCTGGTCCTGGATTTCCCTTAGAGGCCCCGTCGAAATTGAGCTTGATGAAGTCCTCAGGGGGGGGGGGACCAAAAGGTGGGGTTGCTGGGAGGAGGGACTGGTGAAGAAGGAAGACGAGTCTGAAGGGAGGAGGGTGGAGACCAGAAATGGATGATGGGGAGTTCTTCTGGGTGATTATTGAGGTTTACGTCGGCTCGGAGCTGAGGGGGGAGGGATTCCAAGATGTTACAGTAGCACTGATGCCATCAGTGATGCCACGGGAGGGAGAGGCCTTTGAAGAGTGTTTTGTTCCTTTCTTTCCAGGTTTTCCATAGGATGAAACCTGGTATAAGCTGCCATACACGATTGAGGATGGGTGAACGGAAAGCTTGGTCCCACCAGTTCGCAATGGTTTCCGGGATGTTGTCCCTACGGCGGTCGGAAGTGCGCATAACCAACGTCGCTTGATCCCAAATCTGGGCAGTGTAATGGCAAGAGTTGAGGAGATGGTTCATTGTTTCCTCTGCCTCTCCACAAAGTAAGCACATAGAAGGCCCCACAAAGCCTCTTTTCGACAGGTTGTCCCAGGTGAGGATACTGGAATGTGCGACGAGCCAGAGGAAGAGGGTAATTTTAGGCCAGTGCTTAAGATCCCAAATATTGTGCCAGATTTTCGTGTTAGGGAGGGGGTCGGAGGGAGCCCTGAGCCGGTATGCTTCTCGTGTGTTGAAGGTGCCTTGTGGGCTGTGTGCCCACCTCAAAATATCCTCTCCTGCAATCATGAGAATTCTCTATTTCTCCATCTCTTCCTGCAAAGGAACTAGATTCACGTGTGGCTCCAGGTCGAGGCATTCCCTGTCCATGTGCCACTGGTGCCCTATATCTTCCTGGGGGTCGACCTTCTAGTAATCGACCACCCTTATCAGTCCAGTCTGATTGGCTTGAGTACAAATGTTAGGGGCCCATTCCTCCTTGCCCAGGACCGGCCATTGTTGCCAAGAGTCTTGCCAAAACATGGCAATCTTCCCATTCCTGATTTCCTAGAAAGTGTGCTTAGTCACCAGTTGTCTATTCTGCATGGCTGCTGTCCAGATTAAAGAGACCGGGTTATATTCATTCCACTGGATAAAGTTTTTCTCTGCCACATTTGGAGCATATTTCTTTCTCCATAGTCGGGCCCAGAGGTCCTTGGAGATTTTTAGCCATCACCACCAGATTTTGGTGCTTAGAACCTTGTTCATGATGAAGGGATCCCTAAGTCCTAGACTGCCTTGCTCCTTGGGTCGACAGAGTTTGTCCCAGCTGACCAAATCCATTTTCTTCCCTGTATTGAGTCCCTGCCAAATGAAGTTTTGTTGAATGCCTTTGATGGTATTGAGAACAAACTTTGGAGCAGCTAGCGCTGAGAAGGAAAAAATTGGGAGGGCTTGGAGAATAGCCTTGAGAAGAGTGAGACAACTGGGGAGGTTTAGATCTCTGTAGGTCCAAGAGGACAGTCTCTTGGAAAAGGAAGACAAGAGGTGCTCCCACGAGGAGTTTCGGAGTGCATTATCTATCAGTGGGATGCCAAGGTATTTGGACGGAAGGGAGCTTCTGTTGAAACCGAGAATGCCAGAGATGTGGTGCTGGATCGGAAGGGGAGTATTGAAGAAAAAGACTTGGGATTTGTCCTTGTTACAGTCCAGGCCTGAAGCATCAGAGAAATTTTGGAGGATATCCAGGAGAGAGTTGGCTTCCCGGATCGTAGGGCTACCCATTAGGAGGGTGTCGTCAACAAATTGACTGTGCGAGATAGGCGGGGAAATGCCATGCAGGGGTAGCCCTGACAATTGTCTAGTTTAAATCACTGCATGGATAGATCTACTAAGGCCTTCGGCCAGGATGATGAAAAGGAACGGGGAGAGGGGATCGCCTTGCCTGATCCCTCTAGAGGGGGAGAAGGGCTGCGAGGGAACTCCATTGACGAGAATAGAGAAGAAATCCGTGGAAGTTAGATTCAGTATCCATGTTACCCATCTTGAATCAAAGCCAAAAGCCAGCAGCATTGAACGCATATATTCCCAACTGATCTTGTCAAAGGCTTTAGAGAGGTCCAATTTGAGGAGCATACCTGGGGTTTTGGTCTTCTACAAGGAGTGGATCACTTCATGAGCCAGGATTACACTGTCTAGGATCTATCTGCCCTCCACGTAGCCTGATTGCTCCGGGGATATGATTGTCGGTAAGATGGTTTTGAGTCTCCTGGCTATCACTTTTGTAAGGAGCTTATATATGAAATTGCACAGAGCTATAGGCCTTAACTTCTTGGGGTGATGTGCCTGCCCTTCTTTGGGGACTAAGGTTATGAAGGTAGCATTGAGAGCCTGGAGGATTTGTCCCGATGCTCGAGAGTCTTCCAATATTTCCCAGAATTCTGTTCTGATCATCGCCCAATAGTGATGAAAGAAGTCGCTGGTGAATCCGTCGGGGCCAGGAGCCTTACATTTTGGAGTCTCCTGAAGAGCTTAGTCCACTTCCTCAATAGTTATTGGTCTGAGAAGGGCATCATTTTTTTCCGGAGTGACGAGGGAGGGTACATGCTGCGTGACCTTGTTGATGGCCTCTAGTCTATCTACAGGGGGTTCCGTGAGGAGGTTTTGAAAATACCCTATCAGGGTGGCCTCCATGTCTTCATGTGAGTGGACGACATCCCCTTCATCAGAAATGAGATGGGTGATCTTGTTGGAATGGCGTCTCTGAATGACCGTTCTATGGAAAATTTTGGTGTTGCGCTCCCCTTCCTTGAGCCATTGCACCCGTGATTTCTGCTTCCAAAGAATCTCTTCTTGTCTTTTCCTCTCTTCGAGCTGTTGATTTGTGATTGTTTCCTGGGATTTGAGCTCCCTTGTTAAACCCTGCAGCCTGATCTGATGCTGAATCCCTTCCATTTGTGCCGATAGCTGTTTTTTAGCATCAAAGATGTTGTCGAACGTATTCTGGTTCCAGAGTTTGAGGGTGTTCTTGAGGTTCTTTAACTTTTTTTGAAATCTATACATTTTGGAACCTCGAGGGACCTCTGCTTCCCTCCACCAGGTCTAGATGTTTTCTTGGAAATCAGGATGGTCTAGCCAGAACTTCTCAAATCTGAAGGGTTTCTTACCAGGTGTGGCCGAGATGTCCATCCATAATTGTAACGGCCAGTGGTCGGACCCGGGGGAATTGAGTATAGTGGATTCCATTGCAGTGCCTTCCAACATAAGCGATTCAGAGACGAGGAATATGTCTAGCTTGCAGGTGATTTGGTGAATTCCAGTTCTTCTATTTTTCTAGGTGTGAAGGCCATTGTTGGTGTCCAAGTCTATTAGGTGAAGATTGTCTATAAGACTGTTGAAATCGCTGGAGTCCCGATCTAAACGTCGCGAACCTCCTCTTTTCTCCTCCAGGATGCGAATGATGTTGAAGTCACCTCCTACGATTCAGTTCTTGTATTGTGCATGGCTCGAGACATGGCTCAGGCTTCTAAGAAAGGCCTACTTATCCCTCAGGCTGGCCGAGCCGTAAACATTGATTAGATGTCCGGGCTTGTTTGAACCTATAATCTTGTAATCCGCTGTGATGGCCCATTTAGTGGCGGAGAAGTTCTCCAAAAGTACTGCATTGGTGTTCCACAGGATAGTCAGTCCTCCAGTTGTTCCTGTGGCATCTATAGACACCGTCGCCCCCTGCTTCCAGTAGTAGGGTAGTAATTTTTCAATGTCTTCTGAACTGCACTTTGTTTCCTGTAGAAATAAGACCTCTGGTTGTTCTGCTATGATTAGATCCCGTAGTCGTTTTTGCTTGCTACGTCCATTGAGACCTCTGATATTCCAGGTGATGACCTTCATAATGACGGGGGGGTGGGGAGGGGAGGGAAGCTGTCCGAAATCAGGTTAATTTGTCCTGAGTTGACCATATAGTTCCCTATTTCTTGTATGAGTTTGTTGGTGTATTTTCTACCCCGCTTCTTCTCGTCTTTATGGATCTTATTTGGGTTCTTTGGTTGACCGCCCTGGATTGCTAGGCCTTTGCTAGCTCATGCTGATGACCCCGCAGAGGAGTTGAGAAATACCTTGTGGACCTTCCGTAGTTGATCTCTGGGTATGGTGTAGAGTTTTTTCTGCCTGTAGGCGTGCTCCAGGTGCTCCAGATCTACCCCAGCTAGGTCTTGCTCTTCTAGTTCCATATACACCTCCCCATCCTCTGTCTCCTGTAGGTCTTGTGGGTCTTTAGCAGTGTCAGGGGGAGTGAGATCGGGTTCCTTGATCTGGGAGGGTCGTTCCATTCCTTGGTTGGTGGATTGGGGATCAATGCCCGGAGGGGGGGTCGTGGGGTGTGCATGGGTGATGGGTTCTCCTTCTTGGTCTTGCAGGATTGCAAACTTGTTACTAGTTGAGGGGTCTTTACTTACCTGAGCCATTTTCCTCATTACTCCTTGATGCCTTTTCCCGACTGGTTGTACAAATTCATCCTTGTCCTTGTTGACTTCTGGGTTCCCTTCTTTTTGTGCATTATTGAGTGGGCATTCCCTGAAGAGGTGACCATGCTCATGGCACTTTCTTCACCGGAATGGGATGTGCTTGTAGTCGATGGTTTGAGACCAATCCTCGTCATGGTATTCCAATGTGATGGACCCTGGAAGTGGCTTGGCTATGTTCAGGTATACACAGATGTGCGCGTATGATGTATAGCGCCGCTGCTTAGTGGCCTCTGAGGACTTGACGTAAATTCCTATGGTATTACCGAAGCCGGCCAGGACCTCTTCCAGCTAGAACTCCTGGGGGAGGGAGTATAGTCTGATCTAGACCGGTGCATGGGAAAATTCCTCCTTCTCAGGGCTGAACTTCTCGGTCCATAATCTTAAGAAAAGTCCTGCCGAGTTGTAAAAATACAGCCCACCATCGAAGACATGATTTCGATTCTCCAAGTTATGGAAGATGATAGTAAAGAACCCCTTGGAGCCCAACTGTAAGTCGTAATGTCCTCTCGGTTTCCACCAATACTGTATCCATTTGATCAAATCTCGCTCAGAGGGCCAAAGCCCTAGGAATTTTCCTACCAGGGCATAATCCCTCATGTATTGCTTCTCTTCTTCAATACGCGGTGTGCTGATGAGATATTTCGGGGCCTGTGGAGCTTGAGGAATACACTTACCTGGCAGCTAGGGAGTTGACGCAAGGGCTTTCTCTTTCTCCAGATCTATCTCCATTTCACGATCTTTGAAGGATCCCTCCATCAAGAGCTTCTCGCGCAGGTCTGGCGGCGGCTCAAAATTTGGTCGCTTCGTCCCTTCAAAGAGATTGTCGTTTGTCGTTACTTGGCTGTAGGAGGCACTTGGCGGTGCCCCCTCCTGGTGATTCATGGCCCCAATGGGGAAAAAGTCATGGTTTCACAGGTCGGGTTTGCAGGGAAGGACAAAACCCTAGTTGCAGAAAAAATCTATGTTCAAATGTTCACAAACAAAAGTGAGTTTGATAATCTTATTACTAAGTAATTTGATTCTATAAAAAACATAATTCAATTTACAAAATTAAATTTTCTTTGTAAATATCTGATAGACCAATGTTGGTTCCAATGGACAATAACCATATGGTGTGTATTTGTGTGTGTATGTGTCAATTGGGTCTAGTTTGGGAGGTTGAGAGGAAGAATTTTTATCATCTCCACTCAGGTTCAAATCTCACTCATGACATGATTTTTTTCATGAGCCATGAGGAATGTATTACCCTTACTTATGGACTTGATGATGGCATGCTTCATTACATGTAATGTGTGTGTGTATGTGTGTTCCATGGAAAAAAAATGTTTCTCAAGGAAACCCTCTAGGCACTTCCTCAAATTTTGTGAATGGTGCTCAAGGTAAATGAAGTTGATGAACCACATGTACACCTAAACCCTAAGGACCTAGGTGGATTTGAACACACACACACATTTAAGAAAAAACCTTTATATTTCATCGAAAAAATATACATGTTATAGTCCTTTTCAAAAGAATAGGATTGCTCAGTTTTTGTCTTTCCATCCTTTACCCACGAGTTCTTACAGAAAACACTTTTGGTCCATAAATGGTTTTCCACATTTCATCTTTCTTACAATTTCATCTCAAAATAAAGTAGTTACTTAACAGACAAAAAAAATATCTGGCTCCATTTGAACTAGTTGCATATTAAAGATTAAAAGACATTTCATGGACCCACTAATCATTCAGAAATTCTTGGAAAAAAAGATCCCCTTATTCAATTTCTAAATCCTCCTTAGAAATTTGATCTACATTTTGGTTCAAGTCCTTGTAAACATTGGCACAAGAAAACCATTCCAACTTGCCCATCAGCTCCCAAAATATCCTCATTAAGGGTTGCAACCTTGCTACTTGAATTTGAACTTTATCTCTGACCCAATCCACCATCACTTGTGAGTCTCCAAATATTTATAATTTTCTCAAATTTAAAGAGTTGTATATGAACAATAATGCCCAGATTGCAGTTAATTCCACCTTCATGTTTGATCCCCTACTTGGAGTATATTGAATTTTAAAATGGTGCTCTATAGATATGTATAAAAAAAACCTGAATCCACAACGAGGGGGGTGGCCTTGAATCTCCCCATAAAAGAAACCCTAGGGAGTATCCTCAATCATCTTTGGCATCGTGGCGATACATTTTATTTTATTTTTGGGATCTTTCTTAAATCTTATCGTCATCTCTGATATCATGTCTACCACCACCTCCACGAGAATAAACTTGCTTTAAAAAATTCTAAGGTTCGTCACCCACTAGATGAAATACAAAACAAATCAATGAAGAGAAACTACTTCTCTGATTGTCAATTCTTTGTTCCATGCATCTTTTCATTCCTCCAGGCTGCCATCAAAAGGAACTTGAGGGATATTCAATATCGACGTGACTTGGCTCTATACTTGACTGGCATAGGAACAATGAAAGAAAAGGTGGAGTGTTGTTTCACTCTCCATACAACATAAGGAGAATCTACTCGGTTTGTTCCATCCTCATTTTCAAAGTACATCCCATGTTAGGCTTTTTTACTCCATTTCTAACCAAAAAAAAACTTTCATCTTTTCTAGATCTTTCCATTTCCAGATAGCTCTCCAACACCATTTTATGGCCTCTACATTTGACTCTTCCGCCAATGATAAGTAGCCCAACTTGACTATGTAAGACCCATTTTTTTTGTTTTTTCCCCAACAAATGGTGTTTGGTTCAGCCTCATCTAGGCATATAAATCATAATTTCAGTGAGTTCGAATAATCTATCCATTCAACTTCCATCTTCCCATCTAGGTTTAGGTATTCCCTTGATTTCCAAATAGTTCTACCTGTGACATCCATACCTTGATCAACTACATCCTCCAGGGAGAAAACACTCTAAGTGTGGAGTCTTCTTACCGATCCTTCTCATAGTTTATAGTTTTATGTTGATCCTTCCCAAGTATATTCCCCAATCTGAACACTTCTTCGATTTCCTATGCTCCATTCTGACCAAGTCCCAATCAATGGGAAGGCATATACCATTTCTTTCCAACCAGTTGAACTAACCTCCACTGAATTCCTTGGACTCCTAAGACATACTTCAATGTATTTCCCTTCCATATACTTAGAGAATAGAAATCTTCCCCACAAAATCCTATTGGAAATGAGAATTTATAATTTTTTTGTTGCCAATGCTTTGCTAAACCAAAACAAGTTTTGAATTCTCCAACCTCCTAACTCTTTTGGTCTTGCTAACCTCATACATTTGACCAGTGGAATTCCTTCCTCCTTATTCTTTCCTGGCCATAAGACCCTGAAACATGATTTGCAAATTTTTGATAAGATATCTTTTGGTATCTTTGCAATGGTATCCCAATTAACTGGAATACTGCAAATAAATTTTTTTATTAACACCATTCATCCACCACGAGAGAGAAACCGGTTCACCCACATGTCAATTCTTGCTTGAAATTTCAAGGATAACCAAGACTAGTCTGCAAAAACCTATGAGTTAGGATTTAAAAAAAAAACCCAAATACTTGATTCTCACATCCATGTCTAAGGATTCAATAGGGAAAAGGAGTTCTAGATTCTCTCTAGCATTTGCTTCTAGCTCATAAACTCTGATAGAATATTTCCTACTATTTATCTCCATTGTTGTATCTTAGTAGAATAAGTCCAAGATTTCTTTTAAAGTCTAACTTTATTTAACATTGCCTGCACCAAAGAGAATTACATCATCTACAAAAAGCAAGTGGGAAATAAGTTCTGAAGCTGTGATCTTCAGGATAGTCAGAAAACATTTATTCTACGCCTCTTGTATGAGTCTGCTTAAGCCATCAACCACTATTAAAAAGAGAAAGCGTGATAGTGGAAAACCTTGACGAATCCCTCTAGAGGAACAAAATAAATTTGAGGTGGCACTGTTAATAACCATAGTGAAAGATGCCAATTCGATGAACCCCATAACCCATTTAACTATAACCAGATTCATCCCCTCTTTATCATAACAAGTCTAAGGAAAGTATAGTTGAGTTTGTTGTAGACTATAGAGAGGTCAATTTTAAGAATAAAGGAGGGGATTTTTTGAACTTTTATTGAAAGCAAAGATTCTTGGGCTAGGGACACAACATCATGGATTCAACATTTGAACAAAAACCCAAATTGTTCCTCTGAAATGGTTTCACTTAGAATAGGTTTGATCCGATTCGTGATGATCTTGGAAATTAACTTGTAAACCATATTACAACATGAGATTGGGAAAAAGTCATCGAAAGTGGTAGGATTATATTTATTGTGGATAAGCAATAGGAAAGTTTTATTGATAGGACCAAATATCCTTAAAGAATCTTGTGATTCCAAAACCACCTTTAATAAATCTTCCTTGAGGAGGTCATAAAAAACCAAAACGAATTCTGTAGACATACCATCAATTCCAAGACTTTTATATTTATGAAAAGAAGACAAAGTGTCGAGGATTTATGACTCATATTCCTTCTCCAACAAATCCTTTTTCATTTCCTCCGTGATTTTTTTAGGAAAAAGGTCGGTAACTTTAAGAATTCCTGCAATGGGATAGTGCAACTTTTCTTTAAACATGGAGCTAAAAAACTTAACTCTTGCATCTGTCATTTCATCATGTGAGGACATCAAAACTCCTTGAGTGTATTTGAATTCACCAATAGTATTCAGAGCCTTCCTTCGCATATCTATGGAAAAATTTTGTATTAGTTCCCCCCTCTTTCAAAGTTCCAACCAAACTTCCTTGCTTTTAAGAATCCATCTATTTTCTTCCAAAAGTAATAGGTATTGTTTCCTTTTTAACAGTTCCCCCAGCTCTGACTCTTCATCCAGAATTAATGAACCTATTGGTTTTTCTGTCAAGAGAAAATTTAGGGCCTTCTCGATGTTCTTAAGGCTAGATTGAGTGCACTATTGGAAATATTTGTCCTGGGTTTTGGTCAATTTTTCTATCTTGCTTAAATATTGTTTTGGAAATGACTCATGTAGGAGGATCCCTCAACTCTTGTTAAGGGAACCCATGAATTTGAAACTAGAGAGCGATACTCCTCTTCCTTCAACCAAGAATCATTGAATTTCAAAGGGAAGGATTTTTCCTTATCCGACTTGAAAGTTTTTAGGAAGATTGGCATGTGGTAAGAGAAACCACCCTATAAAACATCTGACAAAATTTCCCATGAATTTAGCATCAAATTTTCAAACATGAGAAAATAGTCAAGTCTTTTAGTGATTAGGTCCTTTCCTTTCCACCTGTTTTTCCATGTCTGAGAATTCTTCTACAGAGCCACATCAACTAGTGCATTCTTTGTAATCCAATTTGAAAAAAATCCTTCTTGATATTATTTTCTTAAGTGTTCCGCCCATATTTCCTACGAGGATACTGCGAAGTTTAGGTCCCCTTCCACTACGATATTATCTCCCTGCAAGATCCCTAAAGAAAATATCCCTTCCTAAAAGGGAATATTCTCAGAATATGGCCCATAAACATTTATCACTATGAAATTAAACTATAAAATAGGATCAACCAACTCCACCACCAACCCCGAAGAATTTTTTGTCACAGAGGTGCTTCTAAATCTATACCTCCACGTTGTAAGGAGACCCCCATAGAGGCCCTTTGAATTCAAGGGAAAAATGACCAATCCTTCAACCAAGATTTGAAAAATCCCTCTGCTTTGTCCCCAATACACATCGTTTCTTGAATAATAATTACATCCGAATTTTGCGAAATCACTAGTTGTTTGAGGGATAAAATTTTATGGTTGTCCCCAACCCCTCTGATATTCAGAGATAGAACAATCATTGGG
Source organism: Picea engelmannii (assembly GCA_009831015.1). NCBI lineage: Eukaryota > Viridiplantae > Streptophyta > Pinopsida > Pinales > Pinaceae > Picea > Picea engelmannii. The sequence continues at coordinate 138,938 of ML813833.1, read as the reverse complement.
GAACCTTTTATTTGGCCAATCTCACTCTAAGGGCTTGATTGATCATTGAATTCCTACCATCCTATACCTGCTTTTTTGGTTTCATTTGATCCTTTGATAGAAATGATTTTCTGCCTACCTGTCCTCCTGGAGCGCCCTTGTCAAAAACCAAACCCCTATCAAGCCCACTTTGAATCTATACCTAAGAAGGTAATCTGATTTGAAAAAATATTTGGAGAACACACTGCCGCTTGAGGCATCCCATGAAGGAAGGGGAGACCAGGGGTGAGTAAATTCTAAAAGGGGCCTGCCCCGCCCCCCAACCGATAGAAAGAGGATGAAATATTCTCCTTGGGAGCATCCCTCAAGAGCCTCTCATTAAGATATGATAACCTAGTTTCCAAACATGGGGAGGACAAAGGCTTGACAAGAGAGATGGAATTGACTTCAACACTGCAAGAAGTAGAATATTGATGAGTAGAAACTTTTAAATAAATTTTTGAAAGAGAAAGATAGGGGCTCAATCCCTTACCATCCAACTTGCCGTGACATTTATATGAAGAAGAGGAAATTGGTAACGACTTCCATTTTGCCTCAGCTTCACTGCTAGTTTCCCCAAAACTTGAATAATATCCTTCCTCATGAGCATTGTCCTCCAGGGTATTTCTTTTTTATATTTTTCTAAAAGGTTGAAACTCTGAAGGGTTACTTTTTCATTATTCCTAAAAGGTGACCAACCCCATGGAACCCAAAGAACCAAAATGAATGTTATGGGACAAAATATCATAGGGATGTCACTGAAAAAACAACAAGATTTCCCTAGGATATTCCTATTGATCCTAGAGAAAAAAGGGTAGATTCTTATGGTTTCCTAGATATAAGCAAATCTTTTCCTTTTCAACCAAGAAGGAGGTGAAACATACCTTAGATTGACAGTTGTCCTCGCATGGAAAACTATTTTAGCTCCTAAATTCTATCTCTAGCTCCTGCAATATGCTCCCTGCACACAAAGATCCAAGCAACCACCTATCCGTTATCCTTCTAGTGTTAGGAAAATCCAATCTACAAGATCTACTTTGATATATCACTTATAAGATTAGATCCAAAACATTCATCAACTAAACAAAAATAATCTGGAGGAAAACCAATGATCTATTATATTATCATAGATAACTTACATCAAACTCATACCTTTGATGATGATGCCAATTTCCCTTGAATTCTTGCTCCTTTCTTATCCTCCTCAACTTCTTGATTAGGCTAGGAACTTTGATTTCTGGTTGATTAGACAGGAAGAGAATTTCTACAAATGTATAACATAACAATTTACTCTTGATTCTTACTCCTCTTATCCAAGACTTGCCTTTGTTATATATCTCTTTCGAAGAGGATTGGGAGAGCTTCTAGATCTTCTAGAGGCCACTAGAGACTTGAATGTTGTGAGTTCTTAGGCCTAAGAAAAAAAAATACAGCTCATCCCTCGCATATCACTTCGTAATTCCATGAATCTATAAGGTTAATAGTTTGTCTCTTGTTGCACTACTGCCAATGTGCGATGATCGTCGCGTGTTGAATCCTCTTAAACTTGTGATGACCTCCAAAAGGGGGGAAAATCTTAGGAAAATCATGTATTTAGGCTTGTATCATTTTATGAACTCCCTTCTGACCTGTAAGGTGGAAATTAAGGCTATAATATATTCCCCCTAATGTGTGAGGCTAGGAAAGGAATGTATGGACAAAACACATTACAATAAAATAACGTCCATGTGAGGAAGAATGAGGAGAGAGAAAAGGAGTGTCGGAAGTCAAATAAGTCATGCAATCAAACACCAAGGATAAGAGCATATATAGACCATCCCCTAGGTAGACATACTCAGACTCTGACTGAGCATGGACACCAAAACATATACTATGGATCCATGATATTAAATGCTAGACCATGGCCATGAAATAATACATGGTGGATCCATATCTTCAATAAGACCATACCCATGATACAATACAATGTAGATCTACGTCATAAACACAATCATAGCTATCAACAAATATAATATGGATCTATGAAACATCTTATAGATATCAGAAAGATAATGAGAACTAAGGAGAGTTCCCACGAAGTCTTCAAATTACTCATATACAAGTGATATTCTCCATCACAACTTGAGAGGGGATGTTGTAAAGGAATGATGTTTCCCCAAACCCAAGGTCTTCGTCCCAAACCCCAAGGGTATGAATCTATATCATGTAGATAGATGAGTTGATGTCAAGTATGGTATAAATTGTTTGATTACTGTTCATTGATGCATATCGTTGACAGACATGAGAGGACCCACCGATGAGGAAGATGGACCCCAAGGTACCTAGTACAATATAGAAAATGTGAATAGAGTATCTGATGTCAAACACTCGTAGGGTCAATGATGTAAACCCACTATTGATCATGATGAGGCCTTCCACTAAGAATTGCATGCTCCAAGGTACTAGCTTGTTTCTAGATCCCTCTCCTAGATAATGTGTTGAATTTAGTAGGAAGAGATCCATCGAAGGAAGGCCTTGATGCATCCCCCAAGAATCAATACAAAACATACACCCATAGATGATGTAAAGAGAGAGTATCACCAAGTAAAAATGACATAGGGATGGTCGACTTAGAAAGTCAACAAAATAGCAGATGGATGACTCAAGTTGAAACTTCCCTTGAAAATATAGCATGAATTAATGGTGAATTGGAAGCAAGACACAAGAGTTGAACAAATATAGTGCAACAATGTAGGAGGCATTGAAGCACTCTCCATGATGACTATAAGAGTAACTAGTCAGAGGAGTATCTCTGACTCATATTACAGGGATGGATCTTAGGCAATCTAAAACCCAATTGTATGATGATGACTCAAACAAGTGCCATGGTAAAGGGAGACTCGACTGACGCTGCCATTTTGAGAATAGACCAATGGTAAAAAAAAACCCAATCCTTTTTTGAATTTTTTTTTCCCTCCTTCATGGTTTAACGAGCATGGAAGAATGGCACGAGTATGCTCAATATGTTCCTTTTTCATGTCCTTTTACGAGTATGAAAAAGAGATAAAAGTATACTCGATGGGAGAGAATGAATGGATTAACAACATGCTCCTATGTTCCAAGTGCATGGAACTGACCTAAGAAAAATGAATGCAAATGGTATAGACAAGTGAGATCCACTCTTAGCAGGTGGTTTTGTAAGTTTTAAACTTGTGAAGTAAAGTAATGCATATATATTCTTAAGAAAAACATAATTTAATCAATCGCTCATACACATAGTACACAAAGATTTATACCAGAAACCCTCAATCAGGGAAAATGTTTCTTATATTCATTATATCGAATTTCACTATTCACCATACAATATATACAATTTTTTTAGGTATTTCGTAGATACCAAAACCCTAATCCCTTAATCCAGGATTAATTTAGAAAACCGCTAAAAATTGCAAAATCCGCTAAAAATAGCACTACTAGAGGGATCATCAGACACAATTGTCGAATCTGACACGCCCACACACACACATGCAAAGAATATAACACATACCCAACATTCTCCCACTTGTTGTTTTCTTTGCATCCAGGGGTCCACATGATTATATAGTCAACAATGCAGGGAAGCAATGTCCATTGTTACTCTACACCAAAAGAAATTTTTTGTGCTCACAGACTTTGTCAATGAATATGCAACATTCTTCAAAGTGTCAACCTTTTCTAGAAACACCTTCTTTTCCTCAACCATGTCTCTCACAAAGTGATACTGAACATCAATATTCTCTGTCTTTGAATGATAAGTTGGGTTCTTTGCCAGGAAGATTGCACTCTGGTTGTCACAATCTAATCTCTCTGCCTGTTGTGCCAACCCAATACCTGAACACAATCTCTGTAACCATACTACTTCCTTGATTTCATGAGTGGCTACCATGTATTCAACTTCTATAGTTGAGAGTGCCACTACAGCCTGTCTTTTGCTCATCCAACTGATTGATCCTCCAAATAGGTTAAACACATGCCCACTTGTAGATCTTCTACGATCCAGATCTCCAGCCCAGTCTGCATCAACAAAGCCATGTATGTCCACCACTATGTCCAATCCTGGTCTTTCTTGGTAGAACAATCCATAATTGGTAGTGCCACACAAATACCTGAAGACCCTCTTTACTGTTTTCCAATGGTCCTTCCCTGGTTTTGACATATACCTGCTCAAAATTCCCACTGCATGTGCAATGTACGGTCTAGCACAAAACATTGCAAACATCAAACTACCAACTGCACTGGCATATGGAACATGGGACATGTCCTCTTCTTCTTCCTTTGTCGTGGGACACTGATATGCAGATAAATTTACACCTATAGGAATAGGAACCTTGACCGGTTTACTTCCATGCATATTAAACCTATGCAATATCGTCTCAACATATTTTCTTTGACTCAACCAGAGTTTCTTGTTTGCACGATCTCTTTTAATTTCCATTCCCAGAATGAAGTTAGCAACATCGAGATCCTTCATGTCAAATTTGGAGGATAGTTACATTTCACTTCCTTGATAACATCCATGTTATTTCCTACCAACAACATGTCATCAACATACAACACTACATAAATGAAGTGATTACCAACCTGCTTGGAATATACACAGTGATCAACCCTGCTTCTCACAAATCCCAATCCAAGGATGTATGTGTTAAACTTTTGGTACCACATCCTAGGTGATTGCTTCAGACCATATAGTGACTTCTTTAGCTTATAGACCAGTTATTTCTTTCCCTTCACTACAAAGCCTTATGGCTGCTTCATGTAGATTTCTTCTTCTAGATCCCCATGTAGGAATATTGTCTTCACATCCATATGTTCCACTTCAAGATCAAAAGAAACATTAATAGATAAAAGCAATCTAACAGAATTTAACTTAGCAACAGGAGAAAAAATCTCACCAAAGTCAATTCCCTCTATCTGGGAATAACCTTTTGCTACTAACCAAGCTTTGTGTTTCTCCACTTTTCCTTCTGCATTAAACTTCTTCTTAAACAACCATTTGATAACAACAAATTTTCTTCCATATGGCAACTCAAGTATATCCCATGCCTCATTCTTATCCAAGGCATCCATTTCTTCAACCATGGCATTCTTTCAGAGTTTACTATCCTCTAAATTCACTGCTTCCCTGACAGTTTTGGGATCATCATCAGTAATAGATAAAGCAAAATTGGAATGGAAATTAGGTGGACTATACCTTTCTGGTTGCTTTATTTCTCTCACTGATCTCCTCAAATATGGGGTATGAGGTTCTTCTTCTTTTTCTTTTGCTTCATCTTCTTCAGATGATTCAGATTTTACCACATCCAACTCAAGCTCTATTTTCTCAGGTTCTTCTGGCCTTGGTAGGAATTCCTGTTTGGAAACATATTTTACCTCTTTGAAAACAACATATCGACTGTAAACAGTCTTCTTGGTATCTGGTTCCAAAGCTTATAACCTTTCACACCATATTTATAACCAATAAAGATACACTTTTTAGCCTTTTTATGCAACTTACTCTTATTTTCCTTTGGAACAAGTACATAAGAATCACAACCAAACACTCTAATATGTTGAAGAGAGGGTTTCTTTTCAGTCCATACCTCGTGTGGAGTTTTATCATCCAACGTTGATGAAGGTGATCAATTGACCAGGTAACATGTTGTACCCACTGCCTTTGCCCAGAATTCTTGTCCTAACTCGGCATCGTTGAGCATGCTCCTTTCTTTTTCCATCAGTGTCATGTTCATCCTTTCTAAAACTCCATTATGTTGAGGAGTGTATGGATTAGTGTTTTTCCTTGCTATACCACACTTCTTACAAAATTCTTCGAATTCATTTCCACAGAATTATCCACCATTATCTGTTCTCAATACCTTTATTTTATTTTCTGTCTGATTTTCTACTAGGGACTTAAACTCTTTAAATTTATCAAATACCTCATATTTATTTCTAAGAAAATAAATCCATGTGTTCCTTGATAAATCATCTATGAATGAAACATAATTCACAGATTTACCTAGGGATGGAACATGAACAGGTCCAAACACATCACTGTGTATCAACAATAAGATCCCCTTTGCTCTTGTTGTGCCAGATGGGAATGTTACTCGATTCTGTTTACCATATATGAAATCTTCACAGAAATCAAAATCCAGAGTGCAATTAGACATACCTTCAAACATACCTTTATCGTGTAGTGTTCAAAGGCCCTTTTCTCCAATATGCCCCAGTCTTTGATGCCACAACATGGTCTTCTTTTCAAGGACAATATTGGTCTTTCCTCCTTCATTTCTCTACTCAGGGACAACAGAACTGTTACACCCATTAGTATAAGTGCTTCCCAACAAATTGTATATAGTTCCATACCGAACTCCCCTCATCAACACCATTGTCCCTCGTACCATCTTCCAGGTGCCCTTTCCCAATACAGTATCCACTCCTGCATCATCCAACTTGCTTATAGATTTTAGTCTCCTGTCTAGTTTTGGAATGTGCAGAACCTCGAGTTCTAATCCTTCCATATTTTAGCAGCAACTTGACCCTTCCACGTCCCGTGATTCTAGCTATTGAATCATCTCCTAGGAATACATCACCACCATCATATTTTTCATATTCACAAAACCACTCCCTGTGAGGAGTCATATGATATGACGCACCTGAGTGGATCAACCATACATCATGGTCTGCATGAGTACCTGTAGATGCTAGGTAAAGATCACCTCCTTCTTCAGTGGATGTTTTCACCTCTATGGAAGAGGTACTATTAGATCCCTTTGGTTTATCAACCTTCTTAGACTTGCAATATTTCTTATAATGCCCTTTTTTACCGCACTTCCAACATTTCCTTAAAGATTTTCCTGGAGACTTAGATCTACCTATAGATTTAGATCTTCCCCCCGAAGACTTACTAGGATTCCTATCTTGGGTACGACCTCTTACAAATAAATCATTTGTGCTATGACAATCCATGCTTTTCCGCCTCATCTCTTCGGATAACAAGGATGAAACTACATCCTCATACTTCAATGTAGATTGAGTGGTACTACCAATTGCTACAACCAGATTATCCCAAGAGTCTGGAAAAGAACATAATAGAGTAATACACTTATCTTCTTCTACAATCGTAATATTAATAGATACGAGTTGACTTACCAGAGTATTAAAGGCATATAGATGTTCTGTCACAGAATCTCCATCTTCCATCCTAAGATGATACAACTTATTTTGAAGAAACAACTTGTTTACCAGGGACTTTGATTGATACAAATTCCCTAACTTATCCCATAGTTCCTTGGCTATAGATTCTCCTGAGACATTAAACAACATCGAATCTGCTAGGTAGAGTTGAATAGTACTCCTTCCTCTAATGTCCAAATTCTCCCAATCTTCCTTCGACATACTAGTAGGTGGTGTACTAGTAGTTTGTGTACTAGTAGGTTGTGTACCAGTCATCTATGTGACAGTAGGATGTGTACCAGTAGGTTGTGTACCAAGATCCACAACGATGCATTGTTATTTGTCTACAAGAAGGTCCTCCATCTTTAGCTTCTATAGCTCAAATTTTTTACCATCGAACTTCTCTATCTCGATTCTAGAAGATATCTCCATTCCTCTTTCTACACTCGAATAACCACTCAAAATCTCCCACTAAACCCAGGTTAATCATAGACCCAAGATAAACTTGATCTATCAAGACTGAGCCAAACCCTCAACAAAAAAGGCATCCCTCTGAAGCCAAAAACGAGCTCTAATACCACATGTAAGTTTTAAACATGTGAAGTAAAGAAATGCATATATATTCTTAAGCAAAACAAAATTTAATCAATCGCTCATACACATAGTACACAAAGATTTATATTGGAAACCCTCAACAGGGGAAAACCTTTCTTATATTCATTATATCGAATTTCACCATTCACCATACAGTATATACAATGTTTTCAGGTATTTCGTAGATACCAAAACCCTAATCCCTTAATCCAGGATTAATTTAGAAAACCTCTAAAAATAGCAAAAACCGTCCAAAAAGAAAAATTGGGGCACTGCGCGTAACCAGAGGGGGCTATACCTGGACCTCGTTGGGACACCCCTAGGAAGCGCCCGACGCATAGGAAACAAAAATAACTACTATAGGAATCATTAGACGCAGTTGTCAAATCTTACGCACCCACACACACACACATGCAAAGAATATAACACATACCCAATAGTTTTCTCCCTGGGTAAGTAGATGAAAAACAGAGGCCAAATAATGCAAGAGGTGTATGGTCAAGGCTACTACAATAGTGGTGAGGGGATATGGGAAAATAACAATGCAACTATGGGAGGCATGATGCAAGAAATGAATGCATAGGTGACCATTAAGAAAAAATAAAAGTTTTCATGAACCCCCATGGGATGTGGCCAAAATTTAGACGAAGATAGAAGAATGAGGCTCAACTTCAAGTCATCATGGGGATAAAGGAGGGATCCTGGGCCTACGGGAAATTACAAAATGGGCACCAAATGGAAATCCGAGTGATAGCTATGACACCCATGAAGGGTAGGCACTATCAAACTAGTTATGACATGCAAAAATAGTGGTTAATGGTGCAACCAACTGAGATTGGACCTAAGACATAGTGTTTTCAGAACATATGATTAATAATGCAAGGAAGGAAATGTAGGGAAAAACCTATCCCTATATGCCAGTTTTGGAAAACACGTACCTCAAGTTCAATGGAAGTTTCCATATTCATTAAAAAAAATCCTCGTAATCCTGTCAACGCATGTAAACTAGATTTCGGGGGTCAAAATGCATAGTGAAATCTCAAAAGGAAATATTTTTGGATTTTTTGGATATGACATATGTAAAACAAAAGAACTCACACCACACACCTATGTACAAGTAACTACGTATCTTGAATGACTATGGAAAGTAGAGCCCATGGGTAGGCTCAAGCCAAGGATCCTTTTCATAATCGATGAACTCATGAGTTGATGTCAGCATCATATGGCACACCATGTCGGGGCCATGACACATAGTAATGAATTTATACAATAGAAGATACTCATTATGAGTAGCCTCACAATATAGGGAAGCTCCTTTATGGGCTCCATCAAGACATGAAGGAAGTATGAAACGTGAATCTTCAAGTGAAGGGGAAGCAAATAATTCAGTGGAAAGTTTTGAAAAAGAGAACCAAGGCAGAAAAGGGTCAAGACTAGGGGTATCACTAGAAGCCCTAGAAAATACCTCTAGTACCAGATCGAGATTCATCATGTTAACTTTCATTAGTTCTGAATAAGGGAGGATGGATTTTCGATGATGCTCATCTTCTCTAGGATTATCAATGGAAACCATGACTTCCAAGATGGCCTTGTTTGAAGGCAATTCAAAATCTAGGATGTCCTATGAATGAAGAGAGTTAACAATCCATGCATGTGGAGTAGGTAGATCACACTCCATGTGAGGATGGAGTTACTGACCAATATCAACATATCCTAATGGGGTTGTTGGATAAAAAATATCGACCATGGTGAGCGACATGGATGCTCCATATGATTCAACATCCTCGAAACAAGTTACCACCCAAGGATCTTTAGAGCCAAGGGATCCACTGGTAATTGATGAAATCATGTTGATAGGAGCAATAGTTGCAGTAGGAGATGGCGGGGGAAGAGGAAATATACCAATAAGTGAAGGATATTTGAACATTCCTCCACCAACATGCATATAAGACTGTTGAGCATCACCGACAAAGGGTACATTTGATCCCGCATTAGATCCAAGTTTTGAGTACATAACACAAGATGATCAATTGTAACAATTTTCCCTTGATGAGGGAAGTGTAGGACCATAAATAATTATGATACAACTGCAGTCATCTCATAGAATCAACTATTCTCAAGTAATAAATTATACTCAAGAGGTGCGTCGATGAATTCTACGACAATAGAGACAGTCTTTCCACCTAACTCGATGGGTAAGGCACTGATTATTCCATGAGGCTAGAACATGTGTCCATCGAATTATGTCAACAGTGTAGCAGATGTGTCGAGCTTAGGAGATTAGAGGGCCTTCCAATAATAAATATACATTATGCAAGTTGAGGCTTCTGCATCCATCACCGCTCGATAGATGTTTTTTCCCCATCGATCACACTATGATATGGAAGGTGACCTGATGGGAGAGCCTATGAGTAACCTGAGCATAATATAAGGTTATCAAAATTTAACCTGAGGGATCAACTCCACCTATCGATGACAATAAGGTTTTTCGCTATGCTGGGAAGCTTTGGAGAACTTTGAGGGTAGACATGGCATAAGTTGTCTGGGCCAAATATTCCACAATACTATAGTTGTGGGAAGCCCGTGTGTTTGAATTATGCATCGTGCATCGAAGAATGCCCTTCGGGGGGAAAACCAGTGTGTCAAAACATGGCTTCTCAATATGAAGAGGACCAACAAGATGAGAAGAACATGTTGCTTCTAGAGAAACAATATGGGAAGGCTCAGAAATGTCATAGTTTTGGGTCCTAGTATGCAAATTAACCATTTGGTCACACATAAAAATGGCAGCATTTGAGGAAGACCCCTCATCATGAGGGGTACCTGCCATTCCCCCTTGTAGAGGGGCAGGATTTGTGGCAACCATGTTTTGATGTTGAAGGGGGAAGGGATGGGTTGACACAATAGGTTGTTGGGGGCTTTGTTGTTGTGCAAAAAATCGATGGACCTCATCCTTTCAAGGACATTGATGAGTAGGGTGCCCACAAATTTTGTAGGGAAACCAACTCTTTCTCTTTTATTGATTTCCCTCCTCCTAGGTGTGATGGGTGGGAGCAGTCCCTTTCTCATAATTGGAATTATTTTTCTTGTTCGTTTTATTCTTTCCTCCAGGTTGTCGAGGATTCTTAAGTTGTGTGGATTGTATTGAATACACCTCGAAGGTCTGAGTAGGGATTATAGTAGTTTGATCACTAGTACTAGAAGCCGACTTAAGAGACATATGACCCATCTGATCAACTAATTGGTTAATAGAAGCATGGGAAACATAACCAACCACACCATTGGCATGGGGTCCTAGGTTTGGATTTCGTGGATATGTTGATGACCTAGGAGAATTTGGTATGATGTCATAAAGTGTACCTGACTATGAATAAATAAAATCTAAGTATTGGGCACATAAAATGGCCTACTCCTCGGTGGTTGCCCCAACTATAGATACATCTCACGCAATGGGTGGTAGGAGGGACTTTGTGAACCACTCTGATAGGAGTTTTTCTAGAATTTGGGTCTTAATCATCCCATGTCTTTGTATCCACTCGTGTATATGATCGAAAATGTGAGTGTCATTATATTAACATAGTTACATCAAGAGCTTAGTTCTTATCTCGTACTATATGGACAATTGGTAATGCATTAAGAAATCCATTTCCAAGTCACTAAAGGTTTTAAAGGAACTACCTTTCAATTCAATGTACCATTGTGCAGAAGCTCCAATTAAGGATCTCTAGAAAAGACACTGTGTCACACTGTCATCCATCAACGAGTTGGATGAGCACCATAAATAGTATGTCATGATGTGTGTGGAGGGGTCCTCTCTCGGCTTTCTGTCAAAGTTTTTTATATCTGATGGAATCTTGGAAGGCATTGTTAGGCATGAAGATTTGTGGGAAATAGGGTCATTTTTCGACTGTGATAGATCGGGTAGGTCTAAATTTGTGAGGAATGGCAACATTGCGTGAAAAAATGAATATTGGGAGGGAGGTGAAGTCTTTGTCGTCCCAGATGGACCTTGATGTCCCCCTATATTTGTATTACTGGAGGGTTGAGGAGCTTCCAAAGAGTGAGTTCCCCAGGAATGGTGTCACTTCCTGGAGCATGACTTCTCCTAGAACCAAACATGCCCCCAGGGTTAAAGGTGGACCATACTGGAAAAATGTAACACCATGTTTTCCCCCAAGGATGTAATTATGCTAAGACTTCATATAAGTATATTTATGAAGCATTTAACTATGTACTGATTTAATAAAAACACCAAAATCATTGATTGAGAGGGAACAAATTCATGAAGCATAGATTAATCAAGTGGCATGGACTAGGGAGATGAATTGTTTTTATGAAGAAAATGTGAAGCTTTTTCAACAAGATAATATATGCTTGTTGAACATAAACTCATACCCCAACGTACCCTATCCGAACGATACATGTCAATACTTATGAAGGGATAGGAAAGTGGTTGAGGCAGTTAATGGTTGTTGATGGATTAGTCTTCTAGATAAGCAAAGGGCCAATTGAATGACCGACAACGAGAGTTCACAGTTTCCCCTTCAATATAGAGACTGTGAATTGTAGGAAACGTTTGATAGAAGTTATGAGAGTTCTAAGGGGATTGGTAAAACAAGAGATCAAACAAAAAGAGAAAGACATGAGAGGAAGATGACAAACACACATATACCAATAGGGGAAAGGGAAGAGAATAAAATAGAAATATTTCATTGAGGAAAATCAGAAGCTTGTAAAAAATTAAGATTGATCACCCTGAAGCAGAGAAGACCTAAATCCAAACTAGATAAAGAATCAATACATCTTGATGCTTACTGGACATAAACCAATACTGGTAAGGGGAGGTCGCTAAGGGTTTTTTTAGCAAAGAAGGGACTCCCTCGTGTAGAGGAAATCTAGTTGAAAAAACACCTGATAAACCTGTAGAGTTCTTGAGCTCAGTGGGAAGGGGGAAAATTTTGTTGTGGTTAGGAGAGAAAGGAGAGTAACCTTCTTGGATCATCTTAGTGCTTGGAAGCCAAGTGAATCAACTTCCTCTTATGGTATCATGGCTTGGCATGGGGGTGGCGTACTTTAGGAAATCACTCTACAGTATGGCCTATGGTTGGGAGGAAAGGCATCCTCTCTCAGTCAACTGGTATTGGAAATTCCCTGATCAAATAAGTATATAACTTTACTTGTTAAATTGTGAATGAAGGATGTATGCATGCAATTGTTTGATTAATGGGAAATTTAAATGCTTGAAATAAATACATGAAACCTCTGAATAATTATGATGGACTAATGTGATCATTGTTAACTTGTTAAAAATTGTAAATGATTTAGTAGGGATGGTTTGTATCCCTATGAAACTTATATATTTAGAGGAAATTTTGCAGGATATGGAAAAAAACATCAATTAACCAGTGATGTAGAATTCCTATTGACCAGAGAGATTCTTGTGAGGAATGAAGAACCCAAAGTCCTAAGGAAACTATGATTGTTATGTGTAAATCTTGAAAGATATGCAATATATTCTTTCCTCATAAAATCTAGGGGCCTTCGATGGTCTCAGAGTTGTTTTATGAACCTTAGAGATATGGTGAAATCCTTGAAGAAATTCTTGAATGCTCAAGTTCAAAATCATATTGTTTTCTTGAATAAAATATGAGTTTAGTTGAGATGACTTGCAGTTGTTGGATCGACATGGTGAGAAGACCTGGACCATTGATCGGATGGGGTACCCATCAAAGTAATCAAGGGATGGATCATAACAGGATTCTGACGAAGGAGATACTAAGTCAACGAGACTCGTTGATCTGTTAGAACATGGCTATGGTGGATTTTGGATCATTGGATCTAGACGATAGTCCATCGGTGTAAGGTTGGTCAAAGGTACAAAGGGAGATTAGAATAGGAAATCTAATGACAGAAATTCTAAGGACCATAGATCTTGTGGAAAATGACCGTGGGGTCACAGTGGATCTTGTGAAAATTACCCTAGGAAAGGAGTTCTTCTACCTTATCTAGTGGTTAGTTGGAACCTTTCAGGCACATTACATCTGCCAAATCAAATGAATGAGGATCGTTTGATCTGTTGGAGCACTTGTGTTTAGAGTGGATGATTCATATTATTCAGTGGAGTCAGAGCAAGAATACTCCAGTGAGGAGGAGTTATGAGAAATAAAGTAGACAATTGATTTGGAGGACACAATATAACTTATGTTGTGATAATAGAAGTCCTCACACATACACTGATGTTTCCCAAGTACTTATCGAGTGTTAAGAAAAAGTAAAAAAAATATGACACCTTGACAGTGTGAGTGAGGATAAGGGGTTTGGGTGTGTTACAAAAAACATTCCCAAAACTAGTCCCGGGGAAGAAACTCCCAAGAACGGATGTGTTAACAAAAGGAAAACCTCACCATTTTGAAAAATTTCCCCCAAGGAAGGGTGTGCTTAACCAAGAAAATTTGAAACCTCCTAATGTACTATTACCCCTAGCCTAACTAGGGACAACCCCAAAACCACTAGAAATATTCCACCCAAAAGGTACACCCGCAACTGATGATGTCGAGTTTCTCATAGGATTGGAAGAGTAGGAAGGATTTCCATTTCGCATGTTGAAACCAAGGCTCAGCCCCTCACCAGAAAATGATCCATAAGTGGGCATCTAAATAGAAGGGATGGACATAGTAATGCTGGGTATACTAACAGATGGAAAGGGTGACACATCCGACGTCCCCCATATTGATGGAACTGTAGTGTAACATCCCCGCTATAATCCTCATTTTAATTTATGCATAATGTAGATATGAATATGGCTATGCCCAAGCGATGTAATATGTGAATTGTATTTCTGACTTTAATAAATATAATGTTATGCCAACTGCTGGGAATATGGATAGAGATGGGGGCTGATTTATCTAGAAGAGAGAGGGGATGCAAGAGATTTTCTAAGAGGGAACCAAGGGGGAAATGGTTTATGGCTATTAAGGCAAACCCATATTTCTGAATTTTAATATCATTGAGGATAACTTTTGTTTTTTGTTTGAGTGTATGAGAGCTCAATCATTAAATACCTATCAAGGGGTGGGTGTAGAATTCACTTCCATAGTTATTGGAAGTACGGGGCTATTGTACAATAACATTGGGCATAGTGTGCAGTCAATTGTTTTGGGAAAATAGAGGAAATTTGTATTGGGGAGAATAGGTAGTTTTGACATTCATTTTTTTCATGAACAACAAGGGGAGAGTAAGGAAAAAGAGAATTGGAGCTAGACCAATAAGGCTGGGTGAATTATGGAGCATGTTGGATCATTTTTGGAGCATTTTGGAGATGAATATCGAAGAGCCAGGTTGTCAGGACTAAAGAGTGAACTCATGGGTGAGTTGTACTAAAACATAAATTGTTTGTTTTTATTTCCCTGGTAGTTTTTTTCTGGCTGTGAATTCCCTTGAGTTCCCAGAAGAGAGATTCATGGATACCTATGCTAGAGATACCCTAATAAATGAATGGGATTCCCAAGGGACTGAGAGAAGTGAAGGGGTACATTCCTTGGGTTGGGCAAATCAAGAGGAAGGGAGTTGGAGAAAATTAGGGATAGTTGTAGGAGAATACTAGTGGGTTGTGGATTTAGAGTTGTGAGTGAACTGTGAGAGGCACCCTTCTCTTATGGATTATTATCCCAAGCTCGGGGGTGACTTTCTATTGATATTTGAAACATCAGGTCTATGGTTGGGTGGAACATCCTTCCCAAACAGTTGGTTTCACAAACGTTTTAAAATATAAGTGTTTAATTATTTTTTGAGTCTCTCTTATCAGTTGTATGGATGTTCTTTTACCTTGTGCATGAGAATGATTTGATATGTTGTTGTATATGATTTTATGGCTACATTATCTTCTTTTAGAATGTTTTAGATACATCTGGTCATGGGTATCATATTTTAGTTTAAAATGTGTTCAATTCATAGCTAGTAATCTACAAGAATTAATTAGCAAAATAAATTTTCAAATTTATGTGTTTTTTTTTAAAGTAATGTTCTCTAGTTAAGCAGGGGGACGTTACATACTAGTAACAGAGCGACAAATTCAAGTATTGAGCATGTATGGGATATATTCAACATGCAAAAGATAAAATTGTAGAGTTAAATCTCAAAAAATGTCTACAATGTGATTGCCATATTTTTCGAGGAAAAAGTGTGAGGAGATTGCTTGTAATTTTGGTGACTTTGAGTTCAAGGGTTAAAATACCCAATTTTTAATCTCTAAATATGCATTTTTTGGGCCTATAATTGGTCAAATTCTGGAAATTATAGTGTAGCCATGAAGAATAGGGATAAATTGGGAAAACCCCCCAATTTTTGCAGTGAAATTGGTTTAGAATTCGACCTAAGAGATTCAAAGTTTGGTTGCATAGGTCAATTTGATATGCACTAGGCCTAAATTGACCATTTTTAATATTAATTAGGGTCTCATGGAGACCCTGAAAAAATTTCAGAACTATGCATTTTTGGAAAATTGGAAAAATTCGAAATTTGCGAAATTTTGGGTGTTTTGTTGTACATGACGTGGAGGCCACGTGGAAGAAGTGACATAGTAGAGGGGAATTGGACTTCCATGGTGGAAGTTGGTAGCACAGTGGCATGTGACATGGGATCCACATGTGAGGGTGGTAATCCAATACCATAAACCATTGTTGCATGGGTAGTGAGGCGGTTTGGGTATGAGGCCTTGTACCATGAAACACCATAAAGATCGTGTCACGTAGGACATGGTTTGGAATGCCGCGAACTAAAGGTTTGTTAAACCTAGATCACTTTTGGGATGTGACATGAAATTTCATTCGTTGATCTCACTCGATCTCCACCGTCGGATCTGGGAGATGTGCAAATTCGTGCACACCAAGGTAGAAGCGCATGATGAGACCCGTTGATCCTTGCAAACAATAAAGGGGTGCCAAGTGGAGTCTATCAATCAGGGTGGGATTTGTGTCTCATCCAGGGTCAGATGTGTGCCATCTGGGTAGGTGGGTTCGTAAAATATTAATATTTTTTATTAATTTTTAAGGTCAGCGTAGGAGAAAGTGGAGAAAGAAGAGAGAGAGAACGATAACAAGGCATGCTAGGAGGGTGACATGGAATCACCTCAAGGTGTCATTTGGAACTATAATTATACATTAGAAACCATGATAAAAGGCATGGAAATAACCTAGGAATGAATTGAATAAATCCAAAGGGGTTTGGAATGGGGATGTTGAAACAAGGCAAAATCCACTATTCTAGGCCACTTTTTGGGGATTTTGGGGATTTTCAAAGGAGGAAAAGGGTTCCCATATGGAAGAATAGGGAAATATTATTTAATCAATATTTTTTTACTCATTAAGTCAGCTAATTTTGGTTTAGTGAAAATTTTCCAGAAGTGCATCGTCTGGGAAAAGGGGTGAAAATGACAAAGTTGTCATTTCCATATTGTTGTAGTTTTTTACTAAAGAATCATAATGGAAATATGAGAGTTTTTATGAGTTCCTTATCATAATTATTATCTATGAATCATACAAAAGTTTCTCTGAATATTGGCATCTTTACTTCTACATGTGGTAGAATTTGGTGTCTGATATTATTTGCACCAAAATGAAAAGTGTATAAAATGAGGCAAATTAGCAATATTTAGACAGCCATAACTTTATGCTCACAACTCAGAATTGAGCGAGAAAGAAATTGTTGGAAATATATTGTAGAGGAGAATCAAACTATCAACCCATAAAATTTATTTTGGAAACATAAGTTATATTCAATGCAAAAGAAGATGACTAGTGACATTAAAGAGAAAAAAAACTTATGTGTTGTTTACACGATTGTGTATGTATATATTTTTGTCTAACAAAAAATATTTGCATGCACATTTTCTTGCAGAATTTATAAGTATAAGAAGTCATTTTGGTTCATTTATGAGAACTACAACCATGGAAGATGCCCAAGTGTCCTACAGTCATGGAGAGGAATTTAGAGGACTACATGTCAGCATGGGAAATGTTGAGACAAAATCTAATGGAAGAAGAGACGTACAAGCTCATGTAACTATGATAATCTTGCAGAGAGAAGTGTAGAGTTATAGGGTCGATAATGAAAAGATTATGAAGGATTGAGAAGAGATAGTTCAAATTCTGAACATGTTGCAGAAGCAAGCTAATAAAGACTCTGGCATAAAGCAAGCAACTAGTGCTAGACAAGGGACATCATCCAGAACCCATAGAAAAAGGGATGAGCATGGGAATGTGTTAGCGATATCTCTTGTAAGGGGGGCTAGAACGCAAAAGAAAGGGTTAAAAACCCACTTGCCCTAAGTTTTGGGCGCAAATCCGTCTGTGTTAAATGAAAATCAAGTGTGGATGGATGGGATGTGCGCGCCCCAATCAACGGCGCACAACGAATTCCGGACCCCCCCCGGCCCTTCTACCTTTAAGCGGGGGGGGGTCCGGAATCCAGGGTGCACCTCTTCGACGGTTCAGATCAGCGTGCCCGGATCAACGGCGATGAAGACCATTCCGGACCCCCCCTTTCTTTCTACCTTTAAGCGGAGGGGGTGGTCCGGAATCGTAGACGCAGCTTTCCGACGGCCCAGATCAGCGCACCCCGATGAACGGCGCTGGGTCAGTCTCTCCCTTTTCAGTTGCCTTATGTTTAGCCAGCGTGGGCCCTCCTCCCATCATGTCATCTTCCTTCCCACCTTTCCCCTGTCCCCGTGTGTCATCCATCTGTCTCCCCTCTTTGATCCACACGGTCCTCCCTCCTTCTCATCATCCACTTGTTGTTTATCATGTGTACCGCTCCTGTCCACATCCGGCCCTCACCAAAAGGCGAGTTCATTATCTCTTGTCTTTCCCCCTTCTGCCTATTGTCCTCCGCCATGTGCCCTCCTCTATCGCCCTTCTTATATCTCACCACCTCCTTCACACCCTCATAGTCCGGCGCCATCATTCCTGTCATGCACCCTCCCCATCCTTCGCGCCGGTCTCCGTGCCCATTCATCCAGTCATTCAGTTATTCCAGATGGAAACGCGAGGAGTCTTCCATATCCCAAAATGCTGAGTTGGCCAGATCGTCCTCATCCCAAGAAAGCAGTTATTAAAGCGGTTGGTGGTGGTTAGACATCGCCTCCGCCATAATGGGAAAGCATGGCCATGAATTAAAGGCACGTCGATTCGTCGTTGGAACTATCAAAGAATTAGATTGTGTCTGACTTAAGTTGTACGACCCTTCAGAGGTTGATTGTCAGAAAGCCATGCAGACGCAAAGCCTTCAATGTAGAGTCTCAATTTCGTTGTTGTTGTAGTTCTGAGTATATGTAGGCGTTTTCGCCATTTTCATATCTATCGATGGTAGAGCTAAGCTCCCGGCTGTAAAGTTTTCATGACCATTCTGGCTTCCTGGTTATGTAGCTGTGTTTGAGATTTCTTGTTTTATGACAAACAGTTTCCCTTTTTCATCTCTGTTTTCGTCTTATGCTGGAGAGTTCATGATCGAATGCTTCGTATGAATTAATGCAGTTATGTTATGGTAAATGATTTATTGTGGCATTGTTGTTTCTCTGGTTCCCTGCGTTTGGATGTAAGAAGATCTTGTTTTCAGATGCCTGCTCTCATCGTCTGTTAGAAGCTTGATGCTTATAGCAGACATTTTCACCTTTCTTATGAACTCTTCCCCCTACTCACCCTTATTACAACTCACTGTTTGAAGTTTATCAAGACCTCACTCATTCATGCATGCCTGGCCCAGCTTCTGAGTTGAGACGATACTGTTCTGAGTTTGCTTCCATTTGATCATCTCTTATAAACCAATCGTGACATTAAATTGATGGGCGTCGGGCTCTGCTCCTGCAAGCAATCCAGGAGTGACTTCCAGCTCCAACAGAATGGTAGGTAGTCAAGGAGCATGAGAAGGCACCATCATTCCCAAAATAATTCCACTAGGAGAGCTCATGCAAGTTTAGGGACAGGGAGAAGCCCAAGTGTGCCCCCCTATGAGGAGGCAAAAGAGAAGGCCGAGGGAGACATCTTGCAAGGTGAAATCAGGAAAATAAATCCACCAAATTTCAATGGTGAGCATAGGAAAGGAGAAGAGGATGAGACCTAGCTATTGGAAATGAATAAATATTTCCAGCTGCATGAGTATCCCTCCAGGGTAGAAACAAGAATTGCAACTTAACACTTGTAAGGAAAGAAAACCATGTAGTGGGATCGACTTAAGCAAGAAAAATACCTTGATGAGAGGAAGGTCTCATGGAGGTAATTCAAAGGATATTTCCAAGAGAAATATTTGTCTGATAATTATTATGAGAGAAATATGAAAGAGTTCTTTGAAATCAAGTTGGGAAGCATGACAATAGATGAGTATGAGAAGAGGTTCTTTGAGTTGTTGAAGTATGTGGACTTCATAAAGGATGAGAAGGTAAAAATACAAAGGTTTCTAAGTGGGTTACCCTATTTCTACAATGACATGATACAATATCATAACCCTAGAACTTTGGAAGAGGCTATAAGGAGAGCAAAGCATCTTTATGAGTAGAGAAAAGAGAGGCGAGTCTTCCAAAATGCTTAGAATGAAAAAATGAAGGGTAAAAAAGAGCAAGTGTAGAAAGGTTTTAAGCCACCCATTTTCAAGAATAAATCCCAAGAAAATCAATAAGGACAATCAACCCAAAATGAGAAAAATACAAAATAATCAAAATAAAACAAACTCATTTGAGAAAATGCCAAAGAGGAAACATGTACAATGTTGGTGATGTGAGGAAAATCACTTATATAGGTACTAACCTCACAAAGGTGAAAGAATGAGAATTTTTCACAACATTCAAGAGGATGAAACAATCGAAGACATGGAAGGAAGCATGTCAAGGATTTATGTGGCCTTGGACAACAAGAAATAAGAGTATCAATCCCCCATGATTGAAGTGGAAGGTAATATTGATAACCAACCCATAGCAATTTTAATTGATTCTGGAGATATCCATAGTTATATAAACTCTGACATTGTTGAAATATTTCACTTGCAAAGAAGTAATAATACTAAATCTTGGTTAGTTCAATTATCCACAAGGGCTAAAAGAAAGATCAATGAGTTGGTTAAGGATTGCCCAATGGACATGAATGGACTCATCACAAAGGTGGATGTAAACGTCATACTATTGGGTTCATATGAGTGTCTAATTGCCATGGATTTGTTGGAGAAACACCATGATGTCCTAGACTATTAGAACAAGACAATAACTTTTCTTGATGAGGAAGGGAAACAAAGAAAAATTCAAGGCATTCCAAGAGTTGTAGTTGTTAGAGAAATATCGACCATGCAACTGAAAAAGCATTTCAGGAAAGGATGTCAAATTTTTGCAACCTGTATGGAAGAGATAACCAGAGATAGAGTAACAAGTATTGAAGACGATGCGGTCCTAAAATATTTTGAATATGTTTTTGGGAAAGTCTCGGGATCTCCACCAAAGAGAGACATTGATTTCTCTATTGATTTGGTGTCAGGAGCTGCCCCAGTATCCAAGACACCTTACAGAATGGGTACAACATAATTTAAAGAGTTGCAAATGCAACTTCAAGAGCTATTGAAGAAGGGGTATATATGCCCAAGTGTGTCACCTTGGGGGGGCGGTTCTTTTTGTGAAGAAGAAGGATGGAAGCTTAAGGACGTGTATTGATTTTAGACAACTGAATAAAGTCACCATAAAGAACAAATATCCTTTGCCAAGGATTGATGATCTCTTTGATCAACTAAAGGGTGCAAGGTATTTTCCAAGATTGATTAGAAGTCAGGTTATCATCAAGTGATGATAAAGGAAGAGGATATCAACAAGACAACATTCAAAACAAGATGCAGGCATTATGAATTCATAGTAGTGCCATTTGGGCTATCAGATTCCCCAGTTGTTTCCATGTGCCTAATGAATGGAGTGTTTAGGGAATACTTGGAAAAGTTTGTAATTGTTTTCTTGGATGATATTCTAGTCTACTCCAAGACAGAAGAATAACATGAGAAACATTTAAGAATTATGTTGCAAGTTTTGAGAGAACATAAGTTGTATGCCAAGCTAAGTAAGTGAATCTTTTATCGAAAGAAGATTCAATACTTGGGGCATATTATTTCAGCAGAGGGGATAGCAGTTGACCCCGATAAAATAGAGGCCATTAGAGGATGGACAACGTGAAGAAATGTCACAGAGGTAAGATATTTTATGGTTGTTGTTGGTTATAACCAAATATTCATAAAGGGGTTTAAAAAGATTGCAAACCCAATCACTTCTTTGCAAAAGAAGGGAGTGAAATTTGAATGGACTCCCAAATGTGAAGAAAATTTTCAACAGTTGAAATATATTTTGACAAGTGCTCCAATATTAAATATTGTTGATCCAAATGAATATTTTGTAGTGCACTGATGCATGCAAGGAAGGGATCGGTGGAGTCCTCACTTAAAAAGAGCATGTGGTATGCTATGAGACTAGAAAATTAAAGGAGCATGAAAATAATTGTGCTACACATGACTTGGACTTAGTAGCAATTGTTCATGCATTAAAACTGTGGAGACATTATCTCATGGGTCGAATATTTGAGCTAAGGACAAACCATTGTGGTTTGAAGCATTTATTTGGACAACCAACATTAAATTCTAGAGAAACTAGATGGTTGGAATTTCTGAGTGAATATGAATTTGAAATTAAGTATATAAAAGGCAAAAAAAAATCATGTGGTTGATGCACTTAGTAGAAGAGCTCACAAAGTGCATATTTCAGCCATTAACATGTTCACCATATATTTAAAAGGCATAATTTTAGAGGTTGGAAATTCAAACTAGAAATATGATAAAATAAAGGAAACATTACAACAAGGAGTTTTACAGTAGAAGATTAATTATTATGAGTTGAAAGAGGATGGAATCCTCATGTACAAAGGAAAAATATATGTGCCAAATTCTGAAGAGGTGAAAATTATAGTTTTGAAATAAATGCACAATGTGCCATATGTTGGGGACCCAGGATATCATATGATAATTGTAGCTATAAGAAGCCAATACTTTTGGCCATGAATGAAGAAGGAAGTGGATAATTACATATCCAGGTGTTTATAATGCCAAAAAGTAAAACTATAGCATAGACATCCATTGGGGCTGCTACAACCATTTCCCATTCCTGAGTGGAAATGGGAAGTGGTTACAATTGATTTCATTACAAAGCTTCCTAGAATAGCGAAGCAACATGATTCCATTAAATTAACAAAAGCTACACATTTTATTCATGCGATGTAACGTCCCCAACCAACCCAGGTCGGGCCACGTCATGCCACCTCAACCTCTGTATTTCTGAATCAACTAGACTGTAACACCTCAACCTACTACTGAGCAATGTTACGTTGAAATTCCAGTACACAGTTTCTACTCTTACACACAGGTCTACGTTGTACCACTTGAAGTAACGCACTCAGCCCAAGCTTGAGTCGCATCACACAACTTGAAACAACAAAAACAACCTTCTCTTTACAACCGGATTTTAGCAGCATAAGTAACTCTAAATTGCACGCACCAACATATGGTTTTCACAACACCACTGCACGCACAACCATCTAGGCGGCATGCACCAACTCAATTTTCATTGTGCATGGAATCTAATTCTCATCAACACACACACAAAGTCCAACCGCTTGGTGTATGTAGACCACTCTCCTACACACTTGCCCACTTCAACCTCTTCTTGAGGACTCATAAGTGAATCCAAAGGTTAACTTAAAAGAAAAGACTAACCACATTGGTCATATCCATGCACAACTACAATTTCAAGCTAAAACTACCATACTTACATGAGCAAGCAACAATAAACAAAATAAAAGAAAATAATCATATATAACAACATACAATAATTAACCCATGTCAATAATAAACTAATATGCATGCAATAACCAAGACGAGCACATAAAGAACACTGATCTTTTATGTAAGTCACCAACTGCGGCCTTGACTCGAACATTCCTCCCATCCATAGATGTTGTTTCTCATAAGCTTTCAGCAATAGGTCACCCCCGAGTTGGGGCTCAACTCCACTAGGGATAAAGAGTTCCTAGCGATAGACTATGGTCTGAAAATCAACATAATTTCCCAGTCCTAAGTTCCCAATGTTGCAACTAGCCCATAGTCCCTCATTCCCCACGCACCTGTCACACCCAAGGAAGTGTGCCCCTTTTGTGCTCAATAGTCCTTTTAGTTCCCCCACTTCCCTTCCCAGGGTTAATAGCAATAGACCAAACATGAAGTCTCTGACTCATTCGACTAATGCTCAATGCACCAGGTGACAACTCTCAACAAAACTATTTCCTAGAGAATATGCCCACGAGTCTGACAACCACTCCACAATAGCTAGTCTCTCACCCAAAGAGAATTCTCACGGTCTGTCACTTTGAATCTTCAATAGTGAATCTATGGTTACAACCTCTCAACTCCTTACAAGCTTCTTGCTACAGATAAGGTAATAATCGAATTTTCCATGCAGTCTAACCCCCTTTTGCACATGAGAGCCTGCAAAATAAATTCCTTTCCTAGAATCTTGGATCATCTCCCATGCCATAATGCCCAAACTACACTAAGGCCAACAATATATATTGCATGCCTTCCACTTGACACTTGTCACCTCCAAAACTAGCTTTAAGCCACTTGGTGACAAGTTTCTTACCCTCAGGAACTTAGGATAAAATAATATATCTGACATTTACACTTTTCCTGGAAATATTCTAAAGTATTTCCTAGGACTTACAACTCACCCCCTTTTTCAAGTGGAGTATCTCCCCATCTCTTTTTGTCTGAATTAGTCAACACGCAACGATGCAATATTATATTAATAAGCATTATTATATTTACATGGATAGGTGCATTGGCCTATCTGCATCCAGGCTCAGTAGCCTCATAATCATACAGGCTCTCCGACCTCATAAAATTTATGCAGATAAGAACATATTTTTTAGATATTTTAAAGTGGTTGAACATGTTTTTCTCAAAGTGAAAGAAAAAAGAAGTTCGATAAGATTGGGTTTCTACCCAAAATTGGCAATAAGATATTGTGGGCCATGTGAAATATTAGAAAAAATAGGGCCAGTTGCATACATGTTAGCATTGTTTGTATACATGAGAGTGCATAATGTTTTTCATGTGTCATTATTAAAGAAATATGTGCATGACCCTAACCACATAATTGATTAGACTGTTATCCAGGTGGAAAACAAAGGGGATTTCCCGGTGGAACCAGTATGTATCTTGGATCAAAAATTCAAAGTGTTCAGGAACAAAGCCATAGCGTTGGTAAAGGTTCAATGGACCTACTACGTGTTAGTTTTAAACCTGTGAAGTAAAGAAAAACATACATATTCTAAGAAAAACATAAATTAATCAATGGCTCACACATATAATACATAGAGATTTATGCTGGAAACCCTTAACTAGGAGAAAACCAACCTTCCTTGATGTCACACCTCTCAACTCTTCATTATATTAATTTCACCTTTCACAATACAATATATACAAAATATTTTATGTATTCAACAAATACCAAAAATCTAATCCCTTAATCTGGGATTAATTTAGAAAACCGCTAAAAATAGCTAAAATGCAAAAATAACATTGGAGCTAGATCAATATGGTTGGGTGAATTATGGAGCATGTTGGGGCATTTTTGGAGCATTCTGGAGCTAAATATGAAGAGTGAGTTACACTAAAACAACAATTGTTTGTTGTTATTTTCTTGGTAGTTACACTAAAACAACAATTGTTTGTTGTTATTTTCTTGGTAGTTTTTCCTAGCAGTGAGTTCCCTTGGGTTCCCAGTAGAGAGATTCTTAGTTACTTGTGCCAAAGAGAGCTTGAAAAATGAATGGGAGGCTCGAGGGACTGATAGCAGTGAAGGGGTACATTCCTTGGGTTGGGCGGGTCAAGAGGAAGAGAGATGGAGGAAATTTGGGATAGTTGTAGGAGAATACCAGTGGGATGTGGATTTAGAGTTGTGAGTGGACTGTGAGAGGCACCCTTCTCTTGTGGATTACTAGCCCCAACTCAGGAGTGACTTGTTGTTGATATTTGTAACAACAGGTCTATGGTTGGGTGGAATGTTCTTCCCAAGAAATTGGTTGCACAAATGTTTTAAAAGATAAGTGTTTATTTTCTAAGTCTCTCTTTTACAAGTTTTTTCTGAGTCTCTCTTATTAGTTGTATTGTTGTGTTTTTACCTTGTGCACGAGAATGATTTTATGTGTTGTTGTAGATGATTTTATAGATGAAATATGTTCTTTTAGAATTTTGTAGATGAATTTGGTCACGGGAATCATATTTTAGTTAAAAATGTGTTCAATTAGTAGCTAGTAAGCTACAAGAATTAATTAGCAATTTTTTTTTTGAATTTATGTATTTTTTCGCAAGTGATATTCCCTAGTTAAGATAGGGGATGTTTCATGTAGAAAAAGGAATGGAGGGTCTAGGTACAATGGTGCTAAGGGATGGTAACATGGACATCATGGAGATGCCCCCATTCCCACTTGAAGATGGGATCGATGGCTCATCTACAATGGACAAAACACTCGGTCTTGCCATGGTGGGAGGAGTTTTGAATAAAGAAAGAGGATCACTAAAGATCTCCCTTACTTGGACAAGTAGAGGTGCATTTGGATCGATCAAAGGAGGGTTACAATTTGGCAGAGGACCTTTGTCGATCACTTCCACTTCGACCAAACCAGTCTTGTCAAACCAAAAATAAGACCCTTTGAATTATTTGTCTCCTATCTCAGGCCACTTTGGAGGTGGTTGCACCTCTGTGATGGGCTCAATTCCTCATAGTTGATGGGACCAATGTAGTGATTCAACGACGATGAATGTAATATGTGCAAATATAAACACAATTCAACCTAAGGCCGACCTAGAATCAACCTCAAAGATCATACCCCTAATCAATCTAGGAAAATAACAAGAAAACCAATTGGCTTAGGGGCCTTCTGAAAACCAACCCTATGGGGAAGATGGAGTCCCCACAAGATTAGCTAGCGAAGGTATGATGAGCAGTTACGATGATCTTTGTGAAACAACCCTGACTAGTCTAAGCACCCTTTATTAAGGCATGAACCCTCCATAGGAATTGAGACCATGAACGAACGTATGTTTGATGTACTATAGGCACGTCCCACCTGCAGTCACCTCTGTGGCTACCTAGGAAAGTGATCTGGATTATTTTCGGCACGAACTGAGAGCAGAGATATAATAAAGAAATGCATAGAGATATCACGTATATCCAATAATATAATAGAAATATATCATAGATGCAACCCTTAGCACAAAGATACAGTAATACATGATTTCTATTAATGAAAGAAATGTACAGAGACTATAAAAATACAGAGTGAAAGACTCGCTAGAATGGTGGCAGCTTATCTCTGAGAAGAGATGTGACAGCTACTCGCATTCGCAAGAAGATGATTACAATGAGGCTCTGAAGGCCTTTTTACAATAAAAAGGAATGCCAAAAACCCTCGACATCCAAAAACCTAACCCTAGGAGATGAAGCGCCAAAAGTCATGTGGGCCCCGTTTGGGTAAGTTGGTGCATCAACTTCCCGGGGTCGTAACTTTTGCATACGATCTTAGTTTTAGGTGTATGATAGCCCGTTGGAAAGGTATCATCGAGGAGATTAATTTTGGGGCCTCAATCATGTCATTGGTTATCATTGAGAACCTCTATCTCAAAAAACCTTCATTTGGGCCCTCAAAATGGCCCCGGAAGTTAAAAACTGCTAAAAATAGTAAATTGTCAAAATTGTCAGAAAATTGTTTTGAGCCAGTCGGAAAAGGTGGGTGGCCACCGATATCCACCTGGATCAGAAAGTTCACTAATTCTATCACCTCACAATGAATTATCGAGCGAACAATCGTAGTTCTGACCGCACATAAGGGCAATGTAACTAAGCTCAAATCTTCAAAGGCGAGACACCATCGAAACCCTCATATACTTAGCAATTGAAGCGGTACCACAAACACCAAAACAAACAGGGAGGGGTAATCTCCCTACTTTCCCTGATGTGACCTCGTGCTTAAATCATGTGTTAGAGGAGGCCCACGACACACTAGTGGCAAGAAAGGATTTGTCACTCTTTAATGACTCCTAAGTTTCATTTTTGTGGTCTTGGAGAATTTACTCTCCAATCTTATTCCAAGGCCCTAAGCCTATCTAATGTTGGTTCACTATAAAATAAAAGTGTATAATATATTCTAGACTACGCATTTTTTTTTTATGGTTTTTGCTTAAGTCAAAGGAAAGTGGATGAAACTTTTGGTGATGTTATGACTCTTGACCCAACCAAGCAATGCAAAGATGCCAATGTAAATTTTTTCAATTCAATGAAATCTAGCTATGGGAGGGAAAGAGACATTTTCCTTTTTTTTGCAACTTTTATAAATAAAACCTCACACCCCAAGCAACCTGTTGTAATCGATACCAAAATTGACTGTGCTTCCCAAGACAGTTTCTGGTGTTTGCAGGTTTGCAACAACATAAATAACTTTCTTCACATGGGAGGCTATTCAGATTTTTTTGTGTAGGCATGTCTTTCATTTGGAATGTCGTGGAAGAGATTGTTAAAGCTTTTACCAATAACACCAGTTTGGATTCATCCATGTTGTCTCTGTGGCTGGAAACATTTTCGTTTGTTGTGTCTACCTTCCTAAGTCAGGTCGGGCATTGCAGACTTTTTAACAGGAAACTGTGCAGAGCTGTAGGCGATTGTGCACTTCCTATAACCCTTCTACTGTGTATAGGTGTGACATATTTGCCAAAAATAGACCGTCCGCACCTTCAGAGACTGGCTTTTCCCAGAACTGGATTTTGAACTGATGGAGTGACCGAGCTTGGGAGTTTAGTGAATCTGAAGAATGTTCCCTTATGGGCAATATTCCTGGCAGTAATTCCTGGATCATTGCTTGCATCTATGATTTTTGTAGACCACAATGTTGCTTATATTTTGATACAAGATGAAGTAGGCCTCAATGCAATAAGGACCACGTTAAGAAATTGGGATATATTTATTATAGCCATCCTCGTATTTGTGTGTGGCATATTTGGGTTTCCTTTCTGCTATGGTCTTTTCTTTCAGAGCCCGAAGCATGTCCAAGCTCTTACACATGACAAACATTCATATCTGGAGAGCCAGGAGTCCCAGAATGTTATTAGACTCCAACGCATTTCAGGCATGATTGCTTCGTTGCCGCCAGGCCTTCCGTTTGCTCCAGGATTAAGTTGGATCACTGCGAAAATTCCTTTTGCGGTGGTTGTTGGCTTATTCATAGTGATTTCCTTCTAGACCTTGGCACCGTTGCGGTTCTTTGAAAACACCAGGCTAATGTTAACAGACCCATCACTGCGCTCGGTCCCATCAAGACATTTCAGTTCAATAAAAGCAGTGGTACAATCAACACCTCCATTGAATGTGAAAGATAAAAGTGGAAAGGCGGGAAGGCAACGGTAGGAAGGAAGTATTGATTATTTGCACACTTCCTATCAGATACGTCCACGGAATGTGAAAGATAAAAGAGGAAAGGTGGGATGGCAACAGAGGAAAAGAAGTATTGATTATTTATAAATTCAAATAAAAGGGATTCATTCGTTTGAATTTGTCTATTTCTGTGTATGACACGTTGGAGGAGAAATTAAGAATGGCAGCGACCACCACAACACCTGTCTCTTTCTTCTGCCCAAATCCGCCACCCCATCCAACGAGCACGGGAGGGAATTGGGATTGGAATGCACGCAAATTGATCTGATCACTCACACCAAAACCCAAATCACCTTCTTCCTAAATCCTTCCCACGGTGTAAACGAGTTATTTGTGGATGACCACACCTGCGTTTCCCACGGCGCCCTCGTCCTCATAGTTGGCAGTTACTCAGCCTCAGGCAGAGGCGGCATCCACATATTGAACACGGCCACCAGGCAATGGACTGTCGGCCCCAACATGCTCTTCCCCAGGGGCTCCTTCGCCTGGGGAGTCATCGGAAATTGCCTCTACATCGCCGGTGGTATTGGCCGATCGGGCAATGTGAAGAAGACAGAGGTTTACGACTTGGAGACCGAGGAGTTGTGGGCTGTGGCTGCCCTGCCAGTTTCTATGGCGGTGGATAATTTCTTCGTCAGAGGTTGGGTGAGGGAACGCGACAGTCGTTCTACGGAATGGAAGTCCAGATGTTTACGTTATTGCCCGGATAAAAATGTGTGGTACAATGATCCATGGATGATGAAGGTCGTCAAAAGGGTTCCTCACATGACCAGGTTTAAATTTGTTGTTACCTCTGATGAAGAGCTTTACAGGGCAGATTTGAAGACAGACAAGTTGAATTGGAGAAAGTCGTGGACTGTTTTCGTTCACAAGCTTGACAAGGGAAACCTCGAGTGGGAACAATCTTTTGCGATAATTGACTGTGTAGCTCCTAATCACTGCGAATGCCCCACCGCTGAGTGGGAGGTTCGGTTCTTTGCATGCAAGGACAATTTGGTCGCTCTGATGCACAACAATGATGCCAACGAGGGAGAAGTCACTCCGCTCATTCACAAGATAACGAAAGTCTCCTCTCCCTGCCCTTTCAAGTGGGCTTCTGCCGCCATTCTTTATGCCTAAATTAAGTGATCGAACGACCTCTTTGAGCAGTGATTCATCAGATTCAAATGATGTTATTCCTACTATTGAGCTTCATATTGATATGAAACTTCTATCGCAATGCACATCACCTTTGTTATGGAGTCAAAACAGTGGGGTTGTTGTTGCTGCTACAGGAATCTGATGGCTGGAAGAGCGAAGGACTCCACAATAGCGATCTGACCTGGGCACGCCAACAGTAGAACCGTGATGATAGCTTGTCAAAATCCTCCGATTGAAAATGCAGGAGATGCATTTCAGTCGAAAGATTTAGGGTTTCAGGAAAGATGTGGCGAGACACTACAATGAGTAACGACCCAATTCAAATTATCATGTCGTTAAAGGGTGCAGGAGGTGGTGACAGATATTATGTGCATCACAGACACATAATGTAATCATATTAAATGGACAGTTTACAGGCCCAACACTACATATCCAGAATGGCGGTACAGCTCCAAATAACGCAAATCACATGAGCTCTTGGACTCCTAATCCTAATCCCACTCACGCTATGCTCCCGTTGATTGACAATTGGATGGAAATAACAATGTGGGGGCATGATCCAAATGAGCTAGTTCGTAATTACTACAACAGAGGGCAATTACCGTCGACTCAATTTCCCATTTGATTTACGAGGCATTGGAGAGACACCCATGGCAAGGTTTCCATTGACGAGGAATCAAATATTTGAGACACATGGTACATGAGTGCAGAACAACCCTCAGAGCCAGTTAAATGGTGGACGGCCAATTGTTGGGTTTAACGATACCCATCTTTATCAAGAAAACGATAATCCAGTTCCACAAAGCGGGAAAGACTTGAACGACTTGAACGAGAAGCTGGAACAACGAGTTGTTAAATGATTAACAACAAACGACAACGCAGACGTTCGCACAGTCCAGAGAAGACCAACCGGTTCATATTTTCCGGAACGCCAAGGGTTTTATTTTTTCTTTTTAAAAAGACTGATGTATGTAACACGGAAAGGGGGCGCATGAGCGCAGCATTGGGGAAACCTCTTTCGAAGAGGGTTTCATTGTAATGACTGAGTTTTTGTAAACCAGATTGGAGTAATAAAGACGATTTTTTCTTGAGACTGTGAGATTCATCACGGTTGATTTCTTTCAACATGTTTTTCTTTTCTTTCAGCTATGTTAAATCTGTTTGGACTTCATTTATGTGTTCCTTACTCACAGCCGATATTGTCTTTACCATATTGTTTATGTCTTCCTTATTCCGTCGCAACTTCATTTCATTTTGTTTTCCTCTAACTGATGGGCTTCGTTATACTTTAGTATGACCACTACTATAACGAATGGATTTGGGTTTTCTGTAATTGTTTGATGTATTTCCTCTGCACCAGCTATCAACAGGTGTAAGACCAGCCTACACTTTCAGAATTCCGCATATATCATTTGCTACGTCTGCCTTTCCTTTTTCTTTCCACTACCGCATCATGATTTATCAAAGCGCTGAAAGATAGACTTACTTCGCCTCACTTTCCACAAGTTAAATGATCTCTGCTATTGACTCCTTTCTTCGGTTTTCATTTGACTCCATGCCCAATGGACCTTTTCCCCGGTTTAACCCCCAAACTCTAAAAATCCAAGACCATCATTTACCCATAAATCTTCCCACCTTTTTCAAGCTTATTCAAAATCATTTTGTGACATTTTTCGAGAGATCCCTCTCGGGTTGGAAGAGGGCAGCTTCTAATCCAAAGTGGTTCAAGGTTGCCTCGGGATTGATTTGTTGCAACCCATTTCAGTTTCGAGTGTCAACACAACCAACAAGCAATTCAGATCTAAAAAAATTTCAATAATTTGAAACCAAACAATGAATAACCAATGCACTCTTTTCACTAATGCTTTGAAAGCAATCAAGCATGAAACAATTTTTTGTCTTTTTGTTATTTTTTCCAATTGTAATGCAAAAAAAATTATGATCTAAGAAAGAATACAAATGCAAAAATCAAAACCAAAAACAACATCAAGAAAAGAGGTTGTAGGAAATTGGAAGTGATGTTGGATCAACCCACTCCAATGTATCTACAAGGATCTCACCAAAAACTTGAAAAAAATCTAATGGAGATCTAGAGTTTGAGAGTGGAAATTTGTAGGGGTTGTAGTAAAATTGTTATGTACCAGAAAGATATGATATAATATATCAAAATAAAGCCCCGAAAATACTCTATCTAATGGATTTGGTCTGGATGGAACCTAAATTTCCTGTCAAGAGATATTAGC
>ML813833.1:87024-106120 GCA_009831015.1 Picea engelmannii | reverse complement strand
TATCATCACTTGATGATAACCTGATCTCAAATCAATCTTGGAAAATACCTTGCACCCTTTAGTTGATCAAAGAGATCATCAATCCTTGGCAAAGGATATTTGTTCTTTATGGTGACTTTATTCAGTTGTCTAAAATCAATACACATCCTTAAGCTTCCATCCTTCTTCTTCACAAAAAGAACTTCCCCCTCAAGGTGACACACTTGGGAATATATACCCCTTCTTCAATAGCTCTTGAAGTTGCATTTGCAACTCTTTAAATTATGTTGTACCCATTCTGTAAGGTGTCTTGGATACTGGGGCAGTTCCTGGCACCAAATCAATAGAGAAATCAATGTCTCTCTTTGGTGGAGATCCCGGGAATTTCCCAAAAACATATTCAAAATATTTTAGGACCGCATCGTCTTCATTACTTGTTACTCTATCTCTGGTTATCTCTTCCATACAGGTTGAAAAAATTTGACATCCTTTCCTGAAACACTTTTTCAGTTACATGGTCGATATTTCTCTAACAACTACAACTCTTGGAATGCCTTGAATTTTTCCTTGTTTCCCTTCCTCATCAAGAAAAGTTATTGTCTTGTTATAATAGTCTAGGACATCATGGTGTTTCTCCGACAAATCCATGCCAATTAGACACTCATATGAACCCAATAGTATGACGTTTACATCCACCTTTGTGATGAGTCCATTCATGTCCATTGGGCAATCCTTAACCAACTCATTGATCTTTCTTTTAGCCCTTGTGGATAATTGAACTAACCAAGATTTATTATGCTTACTTCTTTGCAAGTGAAATATTTCAACAATGTCAGAGTTTATATAACTATGGATAGCTCCAGAATCAATTAAAATTGCTATGGGTTGGTTATCAATATTACCTTCCACTTCAATCATGGGGGATTGATACTCTTATTTCTTGTTGTCCAAGGCCACATAAATCCTTGACATGCTTCCTTCCATGTCTTCGATTGTTTCATCCTCTTGAATGTTGTCAAAAATCCTCATTCTTTCACCTTTGTGAGGTTAGTACCTATATAAGTGATTTCCCTCACATCACCAACATTGTACATGTTTCCTCCTTGGCATTTTCTCAAATGAGTCTGTTTTATTTTGATTATTTTGTATTTTTCTCATTTTGGGTTGATTGTCCTTATTGATTTTCTTGGGATTTATTCTTGAAAATGGGTGGCTTAAAACCTTTCTGCACTTGCTCTTTTTTACCCTTCATTTTTTCATTCCAATCTTTTTGGAAGACTCGCCTCTCTTTGCTCTACTCATAAAGATGCTTTGCTCTCCTTATGGCCTCTTCCAAAGTTCTAGGGTTATGATATTGTATCATGTCATTGTAGAAATAGGGTAACCCACTTAGAAACCTTTGAATTTTTACCTTCTCATCCTTTATGAAGTCCACATACTTCAACAACTCAAAGAACCTCTTCTCATACTCATCTATTGTCATGCTTCCCAACTTGAGTTCAAAGAACTCTTTCATATTTCTCTCATAATAATTATCAGACAAATATTTCTCTTGGAAATATCCTTTGAATTACCTCCATGAGACCTTCCTCTCATCAAGGTATTTTTCTTGCTTAAGTCGATCCCACCACATGGTTTTCTTTCCTTACAAGTGTTAAGTTTCAATTCTTGTTTCTACCCCGGAGGGATACTCATGCAACTGGAAATATTTATTCATTTCCAACAGCTAGGCCTCATCCTCTTCTCCTTTCCTATGCTCACCATTGAAATTTGGTGGATTTATTTTCCTGAGTTCACCTTCCAAGATGTCTCCCTCGGCCTTCTCTTTTGCCTCCTCATAGGGGGGCACACTTGGGCTTCTCCCTGTCCCTAAACTTGCATGAGCTCTCCTGGTGGATTTATTTTGGGAATGATGGTGCCTTCTCATGCTCCTTGACTACCTACCATTCCCATGCTCATCCATTTTTCTATGGGTTCTGGATGATGTCCCTTGTCTAGCACTAGTTGCTTGCTTTATGCCGGAGTCTTTATTAGCTTGCTTCTGCAACGTGTTCATAATTTGAACTATCTCTTCTCAATCCTTCATAATATTTTCATTATCGACCCTATAACTCTACACTTCTCTCTGCAAGCTTATCATAGTTACATGAGCTTGTACATCTCTTCTTCCATTAGATTTTGTCTCAACATTTCCCATGCTGACATGTAGTCCTCTAAATTCCTCTCCATGACTGTAGGACCCTTGGGCATATTCCATGGTTGTAGTTCTCATAAATGAACCAAAATGACTTCTTGTACTTATAAATTCTGCAAGAAAATGTGCATGCAAATAATTTTTGTTAGACAAAAATATATACACACAATCGTGTAAACAATACATAAGTTTTTTTTCTCTTTAATGTCACTAATCATCTTCTTTTGCATTGACTATAACTTATGTTTCCAAAATAAATTTTATGGGTTGATAGTTGGATTCTCCTCTACAATATATTTCCAACGATTTATTTCTCGCTCAATTCTGAGTTGTGAGCATAAAGTTATGGCTGTCTAAATATTGCTAATTTGCCTCATTTTATACACTTTTCATTCTTGTGCAAATAATATCAGACACCAACTTCTACCACATGTAGAAGTAAAGATGTCAAGATTCAAAGAAACTTTTGTATGATTCATAGATAATAATTATGATAAGGAACTCATAAAAACTCTCATATTTCCATTATGATGCTTTAGTAAAAAACTACAACAATATGGAAATGACAACTTTGTCATTTTCACCCCTTTTCCCAGACGATGCACTTCTGGAAAATTTTCACTAAACCAAAATTAGCTGACTTGGTGAGTACAAAAATATTGATCAAATAATATTTCCCCGTTCTTCCATATGGGGACCCTTTTCCTCCTTTGAAAATCCCCAAAATCCCCAAAAAGTGGCCCAGAATAGTGGATTTTGCCTTGTTTTAACATCCCCATTCCAAACTCCTTTCGATTTATTCAATTCATTCCTAGGTTATTTCCATGCCTTTTATCATGGCTTCTAATGTATAATTATAGTTCCAAATGGCACCTTGAGGTGATTCCATGTCACCCTCCTAGCATGCCTCGTTATCGTTCTCTCTCTTCTTTCTCCACTTTCTCCTACGCTGACCTTAAAAATTAATACAAAATATTAATATTTTACGAACCCACCTGCCCAGATGACACACATATGACCCTGGATGGGACACAAATCCCACCCTGATTGATAGACTCCACGTGGCACCCCTTTACTGGTTGCAGGGATCAACGGGTCCCATCCTACGCCTCTACCTTGGTGTGCATGAATTTGCACGTCTCCCAGATCCGACGGTGGAGATTGAGTGAGATCAACGACTGAAATTTCATGTCACATCACAAAAGTGATCTAGGTTTAACAAACCTTTAGTTCGTGACATTCCAAACCACGTCCTACGTGACACGATCTTTATGGTGTTTCATGGTACAAGGCCTCATACCCAAACCACCTTACTACCCATGTAACAATGGTTTATGGTATTGGATTACCACCCTCACATGTGGATCCCACGTCACTTGCCACCGTGCTACCAACTTCCACCATGGAAGTCCAATTCCCCTCTACTATGTCACTTCTTCCACGTGGCCTCCACGTCATGTACAACAAAATACCCAAAATTTCGCAAATTTCAAATTTTTCCAATTTTCCAAAAATGCATAATTCTGAAATTTTTTCAGGGTGGCCATGAGACCCTAATTAATATTACAAATGGTCAATTTAGGCATAGTGCGTATCAAATTGACCTATGCAACCAAACTTTGAATCTCTTAGGTCGAATTCTAAACCAATTTCACTGCAAAAATTGGGGGGTTTTCCCAATTTCTCCCTATTCTTCATGGCTACACTATAATTTCCAGAATTTGACCAATTATAGGCCCAACACATGCATATTTAGAGATTAAAAATTGGGTATTTTAACCCCTGAACTCAAATTCATCAAAATTACAAGCAATCTCCTCACACTTTTTCCTCGAAAAATATGGCAACCACATTGTAGACATTTTTTGAGATTTAACTCTACAATTTTAGCTTTTGCATGTTGAATATATCCCATACATGCTCAATACTTGAACTTGTCGCTCTATTACTAGTATGTAATGTCCCCCTGCTTAACTAGAGAACATTACTTTAAAAAAAACACATAAATTTGAAAATTTCTTTTGCTAATTAATTCTTGTAGATTACTAGCTACGAATTGAACACATTTTAAACTAAAATATGATACCCATGACCAGATGCATCTAAAACATTCTAAAAGAAGATAATGTAGCCATAAAATTATATACAACAACATATCAAATCATTCTCATGCACAAGGTAAAAGAACATCCATACAACTGATAAGAGAGACTCAAAAAATAATTAAACGCTTATCTTTTAAAACGTTTGTGCAACCAACTATTTGGGAAGGACGTTACACCCAACCATAGACCCGTTGTTCCAAATCTCAATATAAAGTCACCCCCGAGCTTGGGATAATAATCCATAAGAGAAGGGTGCCTCTCATAGTTCACTCACAACTCTAAATCCACAACCCACTAGTATTCTCCTACAACTATCCCTAATTTTCTCCAACTCCCTTCCTCTTGATTTGCCCAACCCAAGGAATGTACCCCTTTACTTTTCTCAGTCCCTTGGGCACCCCATTCATTTATTAGGGTATCTCTGGCATAGGTAACCATGAATCTCTCTTCTGGGAACTCAAGGGAATTCACAGCCAGAAAAAAACTACCAGGGAAATAACAACAAACAATTGTTGTTTTAGTACAACTCACCCATGAGTTCACTCTTTAGTCCTGACAACCTGGCTCTTGGATATTCATCTCCAAAATGCTCCAAAAATGCTCCAACATGCTCCATAATTCACCCAGCCTTATTGGTCTAGCTCCAATTCTCTTTTTCCTTACTCTCCCCTTGTTGTTCATGAAAAAACTGAATGTCAAAACTACCTATTCTCCCCAATATGAATTTCCTCTATCTTCCCAAAACAATTGACTACACACTATGCCCAATGTTTATTGTACAATAGCCTTGTACTTCCAATAACTATGGAAGTGAATTCTACACCCACCCCTTGACAGGTATTTAATGATTGAGCTCTCATACACTCAAACAAAAAACAAAAGTTATCCCCAATGATATTAAAATTCAGAAATATGGGTTTGCCTTAATATCCATAAACCATTTCCCCCTTGGTTCCCTCTTAGAAAATCCCTTGCATCCCCTCTCTCTTCTAGATAAATCAGCCCCCATCTCTATCCATATTCCCAACAGTTGGCATTAGATTATATTTATTAAAGTCAGAAATACAATTCACATATTACATCACTTGGGCATAGCCATATTCATATCTACATTATGCATAAATTAAAATGAGGATTATAGCGGGGATGTTACACTACAATTCCATCAATATGGGGGACATCGGATGTGTCATCCTTTCCATCTGTTAGTATACCCAGCGTTACTATGCCCATCCCTTCTATTTCGATGCCCACTTCTGGATCATTTTCTGGTGGGGGGTTGAGCCTTGGTTTCAACATGGGAAATGGAAATCCTTCCTACTCTTCCAATCCTATGAGCAAATCGACATCATCAGTTGTGGGTGTACCTTTTGGGTGGATTATTTCTAGTGGTTTTGGGGTTGTCCCTAGTTAGGCTAGGGGTAATAGTACATTAGGAGGTTTCAAATTTTCTTGGTCAAGCACACCCTTCCCTGGGGGAAATTTTTCAAAATGGTGAGGTTTTCCTTTTGTTAACACATCCGTTCTTGGGAGTTTCTTCCCCGGGACTAGTTTTGGGAATGTTTTTTGTAACAAACCCAAACCCCTTATCCTCACTCACACTGTCAAGGTGTCATATTTTTTTTACTTTTTCTTAACACTCGATAAGTACTTGGGAAACATCAGTGTATGTGTGAGGACTTATATTATCACAACATAAGTTATATTGTGTCCTCCAAATCAATTGTTTAGTTTATTTCTCATAACTCCTCCTCATTGGAGTATTCCTACTCTGACTCCACTGAATACTACGAATTAGCCACTCTAAACACACGTGCTCCAACAGATCAAATGATCCTCATTCATTTGATTTGGCAGATGTAATGTGCCTCAAAGGTTCCAACTAACCACTAGATAAGGTAGAAGAACTCCTTTCCTAGGGTAATTTTTACGAGATCCACTATGACCCCACGGTCATTTTCCACGAGATCTATGGTCCTCGGAATTTTTGTCATTAGATTTCCTCTTCTAATCTCCCTTTGTACCTTTGACCAACCTTACACCGATGGACTATCGTCTAGATCCAATGATCCAAAATCCACCATAGCCATGTTCTAACAGATCAACGAGTCTCGTTGACTTAGTATCTCCTTCGTTAGAGTCCTGTTATGATCTATCCCTTGATTACTCTGATGGGTACCCCATCCGATCAATGGTCCATGTCTTCTCACCAAGTCGATCCAACAACTGCAAGTCATCTCGACTAAACTCATATTTTATTCAAGAAAACAATATGATTTTGAACTTGAGCATTCAAGAATTTCTTCAAGGATTTCACCATATCTCTAAGGTTCATAAAACAACTCTGAGACCATCAAAGGCCTCTAGATTTTATGAGGAAAGAATATATTGCATATCTTTCAAGATTTACACATAACAATTGTAGTTTCCTTAGGACTTTGGGTTCTTCATTCCTCACAGGAATCTCTCTGGTCAACAAGACTTCTACATCACTGGTTAATTGATGTTTTTGTCCATATCCTGCAAAATTTCCTCTAAATATATAAGGTTCATAGGGATACAAACCATCCCTACTAAATCATTTACAATTTTTAACAAGTTAACAATGATCACATTAGTCCATCATAATTATTCAGAGGTTTCATGTATTTATTTCAAGCATTTAAATTTCCCATTAATCAGACAATTGCATGCATACATCCTTCATTCAAAATTTAACAAGTAAATTTATATACTTATTTGATCAGGGAATTTCCAATACCAGCTGACTGAGAGAGGATGCCTTTCCTCCCAACCATAGGCCATATTGTAGATTGATTTCCTAAAGTACGCCACCCCCATGCCAAGCCATGATACCATAAGAGGAAGTTGATTCAACTGGATTCCAAGCGCTAAGATGATCCAGGAAGGTTACTCTCCTTTCTCTCCTAACCACAACAAAAGTTTCCCCCTTCCCACTGAGCTCAAGAACTCTACAGGTTTATCAGGTGGTTTTTCAACTGGATTTCCTCTACACGAGGGAGTCCCTTCTTTGCTAAAAAAACCCTTAGCGACCTCCCCTTACCAGTATTGGTTTATGTCCAGTAAGCACCAAGATGTATTGATTCTTGATCTAGTTTGGATTTAGGTCTTCTCTGCTTCAGGGTGATCAATCTTAATTTTTTACAAGCTTCTGATTTTCCTCAATGAAATATTTCTATTTTATTCTCTTCCCTTTCCTCTATTGGTATATGTGTGTTTGTCATCTTCCTCTCATGTCTTTCTCTTTCTGTTTGATCTCTTGTTTTACCAATCCCCTTAGAACTCTCATAACTTCTATCAAACGTTTCCTACAATTCACAGTCTCTATCTTGAAGGGGCAACTATCAACTCTTGTTGTCGGTCATTCAATTGGCCCTTTGCTTATCTAGAAGACTAATCCATTAACAACCTTTAACTGCCTCAACCACTTTCCTATCCCTTTATAAGTATTGACATGGATCGTTCGGATAGGGTACGTTGGGGTATGAGTTTATGTTCAACAAGCATATATTATCTTGTTGAAAAAGCTTCACATTTTCTTCATAAAAACAATTCATCTCCCCAGTCCATGCCACTTCATTAATCTATGCTTCATGAATTTGTTCCCTCTCAATCAATGATTTTGGTGTTTTTATTAAATCATTACATAGTTAAATGCTTCATAAATATACTTATATGAAGTCTTAGCATAATTACATCCTTGGGGGGAAACAGGGTGTTACATTTTTCCAGTATGGTCCACCTTTAACCCTGGGGGCATGTTTGGTTCTAGGAGCAGTCATGCTCTAGGAAGTGACACCATTCCTGGGGGAACTCACACTTTGGAACCTCCTCAACCCTCTAGTAATTCAAATATAGGGGGACATCAAGGTCCATTTGGAATGACAAAGACTTCACCTCCCTCCCAATATTCATTTTTTCACGCAATGTTTCCCTTCCTCGCAAATTTAGACCTACCTGATCTATCATAGTCGAAAAATGACCCTATTTCCCACAAATCTTCATGCCTAACAATGCCTTCCAAGATTCCATCAGATATAACAAACTTTGACAGAAAGCCGAGAGAGGACCCATCCAGACACATCATGACATACTATTTATGGTGCTCATCCAACTCGTTGATGGATGACAGTGTGACACAATGTCTTTTCTAGAGATCCTTAATTGGAGCTTCCGCACAATGGTACATTGAATTGAAAGGTAGTTCCTTTAAAATCTTTAGTGACTTGGAAATGGATTTCTTAATGCATTACCAATTGTCCATATGGTACGAGATAGGAACTGAGCTATTGACGTAACTACGTTAATATAATGACACTCACATTTTTGATCATATACATGAGTGGATACAAAGACGTGGGATGATTAAGACCCAGATTCTAGAAAAACTCCTATCGGAGTGGTTCACAAAGTCCCTCCTACCACCCATTGCGTGAGATGTAGCTATAGTTGGGGCAGCCACCGAGGAGTAGGCCATTTTATGTGCCCAATACTTAGATTTATTTATTCATAGTCAGGTACACTTTATGACATCATCCCAAATTCTCCTAGGCCGTCAACATATCCACAAAATCCAAACCTAGGACCCCATGACAATGGTGTGGTTGGTTATGTTTCCCATGCTTCTATTAACCAATTAGTTGATCAGATGGGTCATATGTCTCTTAAGTCGGCTTCTAGTACTAGTGATCAAACTACTATAATCCCTACTCAGACCTTCGAGGTGTATTCAGTACAATCCACACAACTTAAGAATCCTCGACAACCTGGAGGAAAGAATAAAAGGAACAAGAAAAATAATTCCAATTATGAGAAAGGGATTGCTCCCACCCATCACACCTAGGAGGAGGGAACTCAAGAAAAGAGAAAGAGTTGGTTTCCCTACAAAATTTGTGGGCACCCTACTCATCAATGTCCTTGAAAGGATGAGGTCCATCGATTTTTTGCACAACAACAAACCCATCAACAACCTATTGTCTCAACCCATCCCTTCCCCCTTCAACCTCAAAACATGGTTGCCACAAATCCCGCCCCTCTGCAAGGGGGAATGGCAGGTACCCCTCATGATGAGGGGTATTCCTCAAATGCTGCCATTTTTATGTGTGACCAAATGGTTAATTTTCATACTAGGACTCAAAACTATGACATTTCTGAGCCTTCCCATATTGTTTCTCTAGAAGCAACATGTTCTTCTCATCTTGTTGGCCCTCTTCAGATTGAGAAGCCATGTTTTGACACACTGATTTTTCCCCTGAAGGGCGTTTTTCGATGTACGATGCATAATTCAAACACACGGGCTTCCCACAACTATAGTATTGTGGAATATTTGGCCCAGACAACTTATGCCATGTCTACCCTCGAAGTTCTCCAAAGCTTCCCACCGTAGTGGAAAGCTTTATTGTCATCAATAGGTGGGGTTGATCCCTCAGGTTAAATTTTGATAACCTTATATTATGCTCAGGTTACTCATAGGATCTCCCATCAGGTCACCTTCCATATCATAGTGTGATCGATGGGGAAAAAACATCTATCGAACGGTGATGGATGCAGGAGCCTCGACTTGCATAATGTATATTTATTATTGGAAGGCCCTATAATCTCCTAATCTTGACACATCTGCTACACTGTTGAAATAATTCGATGGACACATGTTCCAGCCTCATGGAATAATCAATGCCTTACCCATCGAGTTAGGTGGAAAGACTGTTTGTATTTTCGTAGAATTCATCGATGCACCTCTTGAGTATAATTTATTACTTGAGAATACTTGGTTCTATGAGATGACTACAGCTGTATTGTAATTATTTACGGTCCTACACTTCCCTCATCAAGGGAAAATTGTTACAATTGATCATCTTGTGTTATGTACTCAAAACTTGGATCTAATGCGGGATCAAATGTACCCTTTGTCGGTGATCCTCAACAGTCTTATATGCATGTTGGTGGAGGGATGTTCAAAGATCCTTCACTTATTGGTATATTTCCCCTTCCCCCACCATCTCCTACTGCAACTATTGCTCCTATCAACATGATTTCATCAATTACCAGTGGATCCCTTGGCTCTAATGATCCTTGGGTGGTACCTTGTTTCAACGATGTTGAATCCTATGGAGCATCCATGTTGTTCACCATGGTCGATATTTTCGATCCAACAACCCCATCAGGATCTGTTGATATTGGTCAGTAACTTCATCCTCACATGGAGTGTGATCTACCTACTCCGCATGCATGGATTGTTAACTCTCTTCATTCACAGGACATCCTAGATTTTGAATTGCCTTCAAACAAGGCCATCTTGGAAGTC
The DNA here is from genome assembly GCA_009831015.1 of Picea engelmannii. Lineage (NCBI taxonomy): Eukaryota > Viridiplantae > Streptophyta > Pinopsida > Pinales > Pinaceae > Picea > Picea engelmannii. The sequence continues at coordinate 95,517 of ML813833.1, read as the reverse complement.
ATGGTTTCCATTGATAATCCTAGAGAAGATGAGCATCATCGAGAATCCATCCTCCCTTATTCAGAACTAGTGAAAGTTAACATGATGAATCTCGATCTGGTACTAGAGGTATTTTCTAGGGCTTCTAGTGATACCCCTAGTCTTGACCCTTTTCTACCTTGGTTCTCTTTTTCAAAACTTTCCACTGAATTATTTGCTTCCCCTTCACTTGAAGATTCACGTTTCATACTTCCTTCATGTCTTGATGGAGCCCATAAAGGAGCTTCCCTATATTGTGAGGCTACTCACAATGAGTATCTTCTATTGTATAAATTCATTACTATGTGGCATGGCCCCGACATGGTGTGCCATATGATGCTAACATCAACTCATGAGTTCATTGATTATGAAAAGGATCCTTGGCTTGAGCCTACCCATGGGCTCTACTTTCCATAGTCATTCAAGATGCATAGTTACTTGTACATAGGTGTGTGGTGTGAGTGCTTTTGTTTTACATATGTCATATCAAAAAAATCCAAAAATATTTCCTTTTGAGATTTCACTATGCATTTTGACCCCCGAAATCTAGTTTACATGTGTTGACAGGATTACGAGGATCTTTTTTAATGAATATGGAAACTTCCATTGAACTTGAGGTACGTGTTTTCCAAAACTGGCATATAGGGATAGGTTTTTCCCTGCATTTCCTTCCTTGCATTATTAATCGTATGTTCTATCAGCACTATGTCTTAGGTCCAATATCGGTTGGTTTCACCATTAACCACTATTTTTGCATGTCATAACTAGTTTGGTAGTGCCTACCCTTCATGGGTGTCATAGTTATCACTCGAATTTCCATTCGGTGCCCATTTTGTAATTTCCCGTAGGCCCAAGATCCCTCCATTAGCCCCACGATGACTTGAAGTTGAGCCTCATTCTTCTATCTTTGTCTAAATTTTGGCCACATCCCGTGGGGGTTCATGAAAATTTTTATTTTTTCTTAATGGTCACCTATGCATTCGTTTCTTGCATCATGCCTCCCATCGTTGCATTGTTATTTTCCCATATCCCCTCACCACTATTGTAGTAGCCTTGACCATACGCCTCTTGCATTATTTGGCCTCTGTTTTTCATCTACTTACCCAGCGAAAAAATTGTTGGGTGTGTTATATTCTTTGCATGTGTGTGTGTAGGCGCATAAGATTTGACAACTGCATCTAATGATTCCTATAGTAGTTATTTTTGTGTCCTATGCATTGGACGCTTCCTAGGGGTGTCCCAGCGGGGGCCAGGTATGGCCCCCCCTGGTTACGCGCAGCGTTCGGGGTAGCGCCCCAATTTTTTTTTTTGGACGGTTTTTGCTATTTTTAGAGGTTTTCTAAATTAATCCCGGATTAAGGGATTAGGGTTTTGGTATCTACGGAATACCTAAAAACATTGTATATACTGTATGGTGAATGGTGAAATTCGATATAATGAATATAAGAAAGGTTTTCCCCTATTGAGGGTTTCCAGTATAAATCTCTGTGTACTATGTGTATGAGCGATTGATTAAATATTGTTTTGCTTAAGAATATATATGCATTTCTTTACTTCACAGGTTTAAAACTTACATGTGGTATCATAGCTCATTTTTGGCTTCAGAGGGACGCCTTTGTTGTTGAGGGTTTGGCTCAGTCTTGATAGATCAAGTTTATCTTGGGTCTGTGATTAACCTGGGTTTAGTGGGAGCTTTTGAGTGGTTATTCGAGTGTAGAAAGAGGAATGGAGATCTCTTCTAGAATCGAGATAGAGAAGTTCGACGGTAAAAAATTTGAGCTATGGAAGCTAAAGATGGAGGACCTTCTTGTAGAAAAATAACAATGCATCACTGTGGATCTTGGTACAAAACCTACTGGTACGCATCCTACTGTCACATAGATGACTGGTACACAACCTACTAGTACACAAACTACTAGTACACCACCTACTAGTATGTCGAAGGAAGATTGGGAGAAGTTGGACATAAGAGCAAGGAGTACTATTCGACTCTGCCTAGCAGATTCGATGTTGTTTAATGTCTCAGGAGAATCTACAGCCAAGGAACTATGGGATAAGTTAGGGAATTTGTATCAATCAAAGTCCCTGGTGAACAAGTTGTTTCTTTGAAATAAGTTGTATCATCTTAGGATGGAAGATGGAGATTCTATGACAGAACATCTAAATGCCTTTAATACTCTGGTAAGTCAACTCGTATCTATTAATATTACAATTGTAGAAGAAGATAAGTGTATTACTCTATTATTTTCTTTGCCAGACTCTTGGGATAATCTGGTTGTAGCAATTGGTAGTACCACTCAATCTACATTGAAGTATGAGGATGTAGTTTCATCCTTGTTATCTGAAGAGATGAGGCGGAAAAACATGGATTGTCATAGCACAAATGCTTTATTTGTAAGAGGTCGTACCCAAGATAGAAATCCTGGTAAGTCTTCGAGGGGAAGATCTAAATCTACAGGTAGATCTAAGTCTCTAGGAAAATATTTAAGGAAATGTTGGAAGTGTGGTAAAAAAGGGCATTATAAGAAATATTTCAAGTCTAAGAAGGTTGATAAACCAAAGGGATCTGATAGTACCTCTTCCATAGAGGCGAAAACATCCACCAAAGAAGGAGGTGATATTTACCTGGCATCTACAGGTACACATGCAGACCATGATGTATGGTTGATCCACTCAAGTGCGTCATATCATATGCCTCCTCACAGGGAGTGGTTTTGTGAATATGACGTGGAAGGGTCAAGTTGTTGCTAAAATATGGAAGGATTAGAACTCTCCCTGGGGTTCTGCACATTCCAAAACTAGCCAGGAGCCTAAAATATGTAAGCAAGTTGGATGATGCAGGAGTGGATACTGTATTGGGAAAGGGCACCTGCAAGATGGTACGAGGGGAAATGGTGTTGATGAGGGGAGTTCAGTATGGAACTATATACAAGTTGTTGGGAAGCACTTATACTAATGGGTGTAACAGTTCTGTTGTCCCTGAGCATAGAAATGAAGGAGAAAAGACCAATATTGTCCTTGAAAATAAGACCATGTTGTGGCATCAAAGAATCAGGCATATTGGAGAAAAGGGCCTTTGAACACTACACGATAAAAGTATGTTTGAAGGTATGTCTAATTGCACTCTGGATTTTGATTTATGTGAAGATTGCATATATGGTAAACAAAATCGAGTAACATTCCCATCTGGTTCTACAAGAGCAAAGGGGATCTTATTGTTGATACACAGTGATGTGTTTGGACCTGTTCTTGTTCCATCCCTAGGTAAATTTGTGAATTATGTTTCATTCATAGATGATTTATCAAGGAACACATGGATTTATTTTCTTAGAAAGAAATCTGAGGTATTTGATAAATTTAAAGAGTTTAAGGCCCTAGTAGAAAATCAGACAGAAAAGAAAATAAAGGTATTGAGAACAGATAATGGTGGATAATTCTGCGGAAATGAATTCGAAGAATTATGTAAGAAGTGTGGTATAGCAAGGAAGAACACTACTCCATACACTCCTCAATAGAATGGAGTTTTAGAAAGGATGAACAGGACACTGATGGAAAAAGCAAGGACCATGCTCAATGATGCCGAGTTAGGACAAGAATTTTGGGCAAAGGCAGTGGGTACAACATGTTACCTGGTCAATTGATCACCTTCATCAACGTTGGATGATAAAACTCCACACGAGGTATGGACTAAAAAGAAACCCTCTCTTCAACATCTTAGAGTGTTTGGTTGTGATTCTTATGTACTTGTTCCAAAGGAAAATAAGAGTAAGTTGCATAAAAAGGCTAAAAAGTGTATCTTTATTGGTTATAAATATGGTGTGAAAGGTTATAAGCTTTGGAACCCAGATACCAAGAAGACTGTTTATAGTCAAGATGTTGTTTTCAGAGAAGTAAAATATGTTTCCAAACAGGAATTCCTACCAAGGCCAGAAGAACCTGAGAAAATAGAGCTTGATTTGGATGATGAAAAATCTGAATCATCTGAAGAAGATGAAGCAAAAGAAGAAGAAGAAGAACCTCATACCCCATATTTGAGGAGATCAGTGAGAGAAATAAGGCAACCAGAAAGGTATAGTCCACCTAATTTCCATTCCAGTTTTTCTTTATCTATTACTGATGATGATCCCAGAACTGTCAGGGAAGCAATGAATTTAGAGGATAGTAAACTCTAGAAGAATGCCATGGTTGAAGAAATGGATGCCTTGGATAAGAATGAGGCATGGGATATAGTTGAGTTGCCAGATGGAAGAAAATCTGTTGTTATCAAATGGTTGTTTAAGAAGAAGTTTAATGCAGAAGGAAAAGTGGAGAAACACAAAGCTTGGTTAGTAGCAAAAGGTTATTCCCAGGTAGAGGGAATTGACTTTGGTGAGATTTTTTCTCTTGTTGCTAAGTTAAATTCTATTAGATTTATTTTATCTATTGTTGTTTCTTTTGATCTTGAAGTGGAACATATGGATGTGAAGACAACATTCCTACATGGGGATCTAGAAGAATAAATCTACATGAAGCAGCCATAAGGCTTTGTAGTGAAGGAAAAGAAATAACTGGTCTGTAAGCTAAAGAAGTCACTATATGGTCTGAAGCAATCACCTAGGATGTGGTACCAAAAGTTTGACACATACATCCTTGGATTGGGATTTGTGAGAAGCAGGGTTGATCATTGTGTATATTCCAAGTAGGTTGGTAATCACTTCATTTATGCAGTGTTGTATGTTGATGACATGTTGTTGGTAGGAAATAACATGGATGTTATCAAGGAAGTGAAATGCAACTATCCTCCAAATTTGACATGAAGGATCTCGATGATGCTAACTTCATTCTGGGAATGGAAATTAAAAGAGATCGTGCAAACAAGAAACTCTGGTTGAGTCAGAGAAAATATGTTGAGACGATATTGCATAGGTTTAATATGCATGGAAGTAAACTGGTCAAGGTTCCTATTCTTATAGGTGTAAAGTTATCTGCAGATTAGTGTCCCACAGCAAAGGAAGAAGAAGAGGACATGTCCCATGTTCCATATGCCAGTGCAGTTGGCAGTTTGATGTTTGCAATGTTTTGTACTAGGCCGGACATTGCACATGCAGTGGGAATTTTGAGCAGGTATATGTCAAAACTAGGGAAGGAGCATTGGAAAACAGTAAAGAGGGTCTTCAGGTATTTGCGTGGCGCTACCAATTATGGATTGTTCTACCAAGAAATACAAGGATTGGATAGAGTGGTGGACATACATGGCTTTGTTGATGCAGACTGGGCTGGAGATCTGGATCGTAGAAGATCTACAAGTGGGTATGTGTTTAATCTATTTGGAGGATCAATCAGTTGGATGAGCAAAAGACAGGCTGTAGCGGCACTCTCAACTACAGAAGATGAATACATGGTAGCCACTCATGAAAGAAAGGAAGTAGTATGGTTACAGAGATTGTGTTCAGGTATTGGGTTGGTACAACAAGCAGTGAGATTATATTGTGACAATCAGAGTGCAATCTTCCTGGCAAAGAACCCAACATATCATTCGAAGATAGAGAATATTGATGTTCAATATCACTTTGTGAGAGACATGGTTGAGGAAAAGAAGGTGTTGCTAGAAAAGGTTGACACTTTGAAGAATGTTGCAGATTCATTGACAAAGTCTGTGAGCATAGAAAAGTTCTTTTGGTGTAGTGTAACAATGGGCATTGCTTCCCTGCATTGTTGACTATATAATCATGTGGACCCCTGGATGCAAAGAAAACAACAAGTGGGAGAATGTTGGGTATGTGTTATATTCTTTGCATGTGTGTGTGTGGGCGTGTCAGATTCGACAACTGCGTCTGACGATCCCTCTAGTAGTGCTATTTTTATCGGATTTTGCAATTTTTAGCGGTTTTCTAAATTAATCCCAGATTAAGGGATTAGGGTTTTGGTATCTACGAAATACCTAAAAAAATTGTATATATTGTATGGTGAATGGTTAAATTCGATATAATGAATATAAGAAAGGTTTTCCCCGATTGAGGGTTTCTGGTATAAATCTTTGTGTACTGTGTATGAGCAATTGATTAAATTATGTTTTTCTTAAGAATATATATTCATTATTTTACTTCACAGGTTTAAAACTTACAAAAACACCTGCTAAGAGTGGATCTCACTTGTCTGTACCATTTGCATTCATTTTTCTTAGGTCAGTTCCATGCGCTTGGAACATAGGAGCATGTTGTTAATCCATTCATTCTCTCCCATCGAGTATACTTTTATCTCTTTTTCATACTTGTAAAAGGACATGAAAAAGGAACATATTGAGCATACTTGTGTCATTCTTCCATGCTCGTTAAACCATGAAGGAGGCAAAAAAAAAGAAAAAGGATTGGGTTTTTTTTACCATTGGTCTATTCTCAAAATGGCAGCGCCGGTCGAGTCTCCCTTTACCATGGCACTTGTTTGAGTCATCATCATACAATTGGGTTTTAGATTGCCTAAGATCCATCCCTATAATATGAGTCAAAGATACTCCTCTGACTAGTTACTCTTCTAGTCATCATGGAGAGTGCTTCAATGCCTCCTATGTTGTTGCACTATATTTGTTCAACTCTTGTGTCTTGCTTCCAATTCACCATTAAGTCATGCTATATGTTCAAGGGAAGTTTCAGCTTGAGTCATCCATCTGCTATTTTGTTGACTTTCTAAGTCGACCATCCCTATGTCATTTTTACTTGGTGATACTCTCTCTTTACATCATCTATGGGTGTATGTTTTGTATTGATTGATGGGGGATGCATCAAGGCCTTCCTTCGATGGATCTCTTCCTACTAAATTCAACACATTATCTAGGAGAGGGATCTAGAAACAAGCTAGTACCTTGGAGCATGCAGTCCTTAGTGGAAGGCCTCCTCATGATCAATAGTGGGTTTACATCATTGACCCTTGATAAATTGATTCTACGAGTGTTTGACATCATATACTCTATTCAAATTTTCTATATTGTACGAGGTACCTTGGGGTCCATCTTCCTCATTGGTGGGTCCTCTCACGTCTGTCAACGATATGCATCAATGAACAAAAATCAAACAATTTCTACCATACTTGACATCAACTCATCTATCTACATGATGTAGATTCATACCATCGGGGTTTGGGATGAAGACCTTGGGTTTGGGGAAACATCATTCCTTTACAACATCCCCTCTCAAGTTTTGATGGAGAATATCACTTGTATATGAGTACTTTGAAGACTTCGGGGGAACTCTCCTTAGTTCTCATTATCATTATGATATCTATAAGATGTGATATAGATCCATATTGTATTTGTTGATAGCTATGATTGTGTTTATGACATAGATCTACATTGTATTGTATCATGGGTATGGTCTTATTGAAGATATGGATCCACCATGTATTCTTTCATGGCCATGGTCTAGCATTTAATATCATGGATCCATAGTATATTTTTTGGTGTCCATGCTCAGTCAGAGTCTGAGTATGTCTACCTAGGGGATGGTCTATATATGCTCTTATCCTTGGTCTTTGATTGCAGGACTTATTTGACTTCTGACACTCCTTTTCTCTCTCCTCATTCTTCCTCACATGGACGTTATTTTATTGTAATGTGTTTTGGCTATACATTCCTTTCCTAGCCTCACACATTAGGGGGAATATATTATAGCCTTAATTTCCACCTTACAGGTCAGAAGGGAGTTCATAAAATGATACAAGCCTAAATACATGATTTTCCTAAGATTTGCCCCCCTTTTGGAGGTCATCACAAGTTTAGGAGGGTTCAACACGCGATGATCATCGCACATTGGCAGTAGTGCAACAAGAGACAAACTATCTAACCTTATAGATTCATGGAATTACGAAGTGATAGGCGAGGGATGAGCTGTATTTTTTTTTCATAGGCCCAAGAACTCACAACATTCAAGTCTCTAGTGGCCTCTAGAAGATCTAGAAGCTCTCCCAATCCTCTTCGAAAGAGATATATAACAAAGGCAAGTTTTGGATAAGAGGAGGAAGAATCAAGATTATTGTTATGTTATACATTTGTAGAAAATCTCTTCTTGTGTAATCAACCAAAAATCAAAGTTCCTAGCCTAATCAAGAAGTTGAGGAGGATGAGAAAGGAGCAAGAATTCAAGGGAAATTGGCATCATCATCAAAGGTATGAGTTTGATGTAAGTTATCTGTGATAATCTAATAGATCATTGGTTTTCCTCCAGATTATTTTTGTTTAGTTGATGAATGTTTTGGATCTAATCTTATAAGTGATATATCAAAGTACATCTTGTAGATTGGATTTTCCTAACACTAGAAGGATAATGGATAGGTGGTTGCTTGGATCTTTGTGTGCAGGTGATCCAGGTGGATATCGGGGGCCACCCACCTTTTGAAGGTCAAATAGATGCGGATGCCCTAGATAAATGGTTAAATCTGCTAGAAGGTTATTTCTCTGTTCATAATTTTTCAGACAAGGAAAAGATCACCTTCGCACTCCTTAAG